>JAVQJF010007313.1:0-114460 GCA_036023855.1 Gadopsis marmoratus
CCCCCCCCCCCCCCCCCCCCCCCCCCCCCCCCCCCCCCCCCCCCCCCCCCCCCCCCCCCCCCCCCCCACAGTGAATCAGGTGTACATTTGATCAAATTCAAGAGAAGTTGAATGATTAAAAAAAAAATTTTTAAATCTAATAACAGAAAGAGTTTTTAACCTGCAGCAGCTCTTTGCCTCCACCTCTTTTCTCTACATCCATTTCCAAGCAACGGGTAAGGAAATCTCTGAAGACTGGAGACAGCTTCTCAGGGTTCTGAAGCTCAGGTGTGCCGTTCGTGGCAATCAGGTATAACGCCTGGCAAGAAAGAAAAGACGAGAGAATATAGGAACATTGCAAATCAAGTCAAACTATTACAGTGAGGATATTTTAAAAGTCAGATCGGTTTTTAATTGCTCTGAAAGTGTTACACACCATTTTATAACTTAGCATTCACACCTCCACCATATTGCCCTTTTCTTTTCTACAGTGCTTAATGACAGCTGAGTAAACGGACTTTACATAACCACACAACAAACTGTAGGTGAAACCAGATAAGTGGCCTACAAAAGTTGATAACGAAACCCAGTATTTTCTAATCAATATTTCAATAGTGGGCCGAGGTTTGTAACATGCAATGTTAGAAATAGTGAATTTAGATTGAAATAAGGTGGTATTATTGATTTCCATATCATCCATCATTGTCAAATATAAAACTAAGCAGGTTGTATTTACGGTACGCTGATACATATACATGCATATACTATACATAAACAACTTCTGGCGTGTATATTATTAGTGCTCTGTGCACTCCCACACACCCTTGCACCAGCTGTATCGCTGTTCACAGTAAGTTTAAACAGTACATGAACATTATTATAGTATAGACATATGTAGTCACTGAAGCAGTGTTGATACAACTAGAATAAAAAAAAAAGAAGAAGCAGGCAAACTCGACAGAAACATTTGAATCTTGACAGCTTCAGCTAACAAGTCAACTGTTTAGTGTTTGGCTTATGTGCATGTGGAGAGCAGGACAAACTCATGAGACTTGTGAACACTTGTACTGCCTTTGTGTGACTCATGACAGTTTAAAGACTGCAGCTGTTCAGCAACTATGCCAACGTCGAACACAAGGAAATAATTGATCACTAATTATTTTAGCTTTTGATATAAAATTACGGTAGTTTATTAAGTACATTACCTGTGCTTTTGACTTTTTTGTAAGAGAACTGGAATGTTCATGTCAAAATGTTGGAAATGAACAACATAACATTTAATTAAGACAAAAATAAAAAGAATAGCAAAGAGGATATAAAATGTTGTCACTCACACGTAGTGGGTTCTCATTCAGGTAGGGAGGCTCTCCTTCAACCATCTCAATGGCCATAATACCCAGAGACCAAATGTCTACTTTAGGCCCATAAGCCTTTCTGGTCACCACCTCGGGAGCCATCCAGTAAGGCGTGCCTACCATGGTGCTGCGTTTGCTCTGCTCTGGAGTGATCTGGGCACAGAAGCCAAAATCGGCTGTCGAGGAGACGGAGAGGAGTAAATACATAGCACACAAGTTTAACTGGCTGCTCTTGATAAACATCAGTATAGGACTTACTCAGCTTGACTGAGCCATCCATCCCGAGTAACACATTGTCACTTTTGATGTCTCTGTGAATGACCTGGTTTGCATGCAGGAACTCCAATGCTTGTAAACACTGCAGATACGGACACAAATGAGAGGAGATGGGGGGGAAGTTGTTGAGCTTTTGTTTTTCCTCTAACATTCACATAAAGCGGGACTCGGGATTTGATTTCTTTCATAAGGCCCTGGCTGTAAAGAGTGCAGTGTACCTCTCGGCAGACAGCAGCTATCTGGGCCTCATCCATACAGGTCTCTGTGACCACATCTGTCAGCGAGCCACCAGCCAGATACTCCATCACCACAAACAGCTCCTCCCCCATAAGGAAACTGACACACACAAATTCAAAACGTCACGCATTTGTTTCCATCCATGCTTTTGTAACACAGTTTTGGATTTGTTATAATTATCGTTGGATGTTCCACTCACGTGTTTTCATAGAGTTGTTAAGCTGCAGGTTTACGTTCAGTCTTACCTGTCTAAAAAGTTGACAATGTTGGGGTTCTTCAACTCCTTCATCACTAGAATCTCATTGATGATCAGCTCCTTCTTCGGCTGCTTTTGTAGGTTAATTTGTTTTATGGCGACCTGGAAAATGGCAGCGTGAGAGACAAATGTTGACGAATCACATGTTTGAATATCTAATCTTCCCCTCGGTCTTCATTATGACAATACATTATATTTAACACCTTTCTCTAATTGTCTAATCTCTCTCAATGTAAAAGCATTTAAAACAAGACTATGCAACTTTGGAAAGAAGACATATCACATTCTTCCTCTTACAAATGAAAAGTTAAATTCACAACCAAAAAAACCCCACCCATGCTCAATTTAGCATTTGCTGATATGACCTTACTTGGTCTGGTATGACTGGTAGCTTATGGTGGCTAATGTCAGCTAACTTTAAATAGATATTGCTGTGACTAAGATTACTGGGTCAGTTTGCTAACTTGATTACTCTTCTTTAGATGTGCTGTTACAGTACATTTTTAACATTCTCTCAATTATCTCAGTGGCAGCTGCTCAGCAAAAGTTGGGTGATCTCATGTTAAAGCTATAGTTCTGGTAGAAAAAGGTGCTATATAAAAATGTATTGATACACACGCTTTAATTTCACGTGCCCATTTGAACTCCACTGCTTTACTCTGCCTGGTTAGTCTTGTTACATGCATTACAAAGTCACTCTTTACCTCCTGTCCTGTGGCAACATCAATGGCTGTGAATACTGTTCCTGATGCCCTGTGACAAGAATGACATGCTCAATTGACTTTACAAACAGTCCACTCAAATTAGTCTGCAAATGTATTATACACAGATGTGACACAATGCTTTGTTTGTACATCACTGACCGAGAAACACTAGAATAACAATACAACTATGGATCTGTTGCATAGGATAGTTAGGATCTCGTTGAGGTATCTGGCCTTTATAAACCCAAAACTGATGATGAATAAGAACGTAACGTTAACATCGATACAAAAATATTACCAGATTATGTTGAGGAAAATGAAGGCCCTATCATCATTACAAATGCAATATTACATAGTACACATAAAAAACTTCAATCCTATCACATATTCTGAATGTAACTGGTGTATCTGCACTCACCCCTGACCAATCTTTTCATATCTGGTGTACTTCTTCTTGGGATCTCCAATGCTCACTATGGTTCCTGTGAGCCAGATAGCAATCACATAATGTAAAGGAAACAGGTGGGATTCAAACTGCTGTATTGTTGCGACAATAGATTTGTGAGATTAATGATGATGAATGAGATTCATAATTTACTCAGTTTGTCCATGATCTCCTCATCCGACATCTTGCCCTTCTTTTTCTGTCTGTCCGCAACCTTGGAGGCAGAGTCTCTGTCCACACATGCGCTCGGAGCAGGGATGGGGTCAATGACAGAGCGAGTATACACCTGTACAACACAACAATAACCAGAGACAAATAAATAAATGAGTCAAGTTCACAAAGAATTCATCAGAAAGTGAAATATGAAAATACCAATTTTACAGAGAATCTTTGTCAAGCCTACTTAAGGCAGGTGACTTACACTCTTTGTGTGTTCTGGTCTTGGTGCCACAACAGGAGGAGGAGCTTCATCATCGTCATCATCATCAATGTCTTTCATATTCGGAGAAGAGGGTTCAGTGCCTTTTTTGACGGGCTAATTTAGAGGGAAAGAAAATGTTGTTAGCATTTATAAGACAAAACAAATTGTGCAAATGAAACAGCATGTGTTTTTTTTAAACTGTGCTGAATTACTCACAGACTGAGGCCCTGGGGTGAATGCATCTTTGTCTGTGAATGAAGAAAACAAAGATGCAGCGTTAAAAAACAAATTGTTTTAAATGTACCTGTAGTCACACATAAAACTTGGTGTTCTTAAAGGGATTTGTTTCAAGGCCTGGTCACTCAGTGATTTACATAAGATGACACTGATCAAATTCCTCCTTATGAGAAAAGAAAAAATATTATCTACTTAAAATGATCATTTTAGGCAATAATTAACGTGTACCTACAAACACAGTGGAGTATTTAACTTATATTTTTAGCGGTACAACCTAACAACTTCACAAGACCCAATTCCCCCCACTGGAAGAATTGAACAACCTGATACAGATTTATAATGACTGAACAAACTTTATGTCACAATTTCACTTCAGGACTCACCAGAAGATGAGAAGCTGAGGTACTTCTGACGGCCGTTGCCTGTAGAGTCGTAGAACTTGAGAATTTCGAGCACCGCTTGTGGGTTTTTCTTCTGCTCTGACTTGGTGATGTTTGAGGTCTGGAGTAGTCGAGCCCATTGCTCTGGCATACCCTGTGTATGGCAAAGATGACATGGTGTCAGAATGGTGTAGAGTAAGATGGGATGTAAATGTCTCAAAAAAAGCAAGAAAACAAATTGTACGCGTGAGAATTAGGAAACCGTGAACACTCACAGTGAACTCCCCTGTGACGGCATCAAACCCAACATGTATGGTGTGCTCAAAATCTGAAGGTGGCGAGATCTCTGGTCGTTCTTTGTCTCGATCCTTCTTTCTACCACCTGAGGGTAAACAAAACCTTAATGAAATTACACATGACATCACTTACACCGATCACAAAAACAAGAAGAACTTGAAAGTGCATTATCTTCCCATCACACTCTTCGTCCCACCTTTTTCAGCACCAGAGAAGATTGAGATGATCTTGTTGCGAGGTTTTCTTTCCTCAGGAACAGATGGCAGTGGTTTAGAGCTGTGGTTGGCTGAGAGTGAGTCTTTGCCAGAGCCAGTGCTGAAGATGGTACTGCTCATCCTGACCGGAGGGGCAGGGGGTTTATCCTCAGGGTCTCCGTTATCACACATCGCTATGGGTTGTTGTGAGCCTCACGGGGCTAGGAGGGCAGGGGTGGGGGGCACAGCGGGCGAGGATGGACAGTTTGGCAAACGGAGAGGGAGCGAGGCAGCGCTCACATCAGCGTGAGGCACGGGTGTGCTCATGCGCTACAGGAGGAGGTGCCGAAAATGACAGCAGAAGAGAAAGGAAGCACCAAGTGATACCTGGAAGAAAATCAAGGCTTTCATAAGATCGTAAACACACTGTAATAAGGTTACAAATCCAGCAGAACGTGGTGAAAGATAATCAGGGATCTGCTCTTTACTATCAGACTGTTTAATGACAGTGCTATTGAAGCCAGAGGGTATATAGGAGTACTGGGGACTGAGGAGCGATATTAGTGTTTGGTAATTGGGAAAAAGACACAGTGGGCCACACAGTCTGAAATGTTCTCAGTCTCATTAGTCTCTCAGTATTCTGGTAAAAATGTAATTTAAGAATACCCACTGCATAAAGTACAAATAAACGGCCCATA
Organism: Gadopsis marmoratus; assembly: GCA_036023855.1. Classification (NCBI taxonomy): domain Eukaryota; kingdom Metazoa; phylum Chordata; class Actinopteri; order Centrarchiformes; family Percichthyidae; genus Gadopsis; species Gadopsis marmoratus. The sequence goes on from JAVQJF010007313.1 coordinate 5,480, forward strand.
GTGTACATAAGAGGATGACTGTATTGAGACATTATTGCACGAACAAATAAATAATTTGGCAATATCTAACTAATGAGAGTCTGTGTTTGGAGAACGGCAACCGCAGCTTATTTTGTCAAACTTATTCCGCTTCTAAAACCTTGGTATTAGTCTGAGATCTGTTGAGCACATTTTGAGCAAAGTAGTTTCTCCTTTGTGTCCTAACTTATGTCCTATCTAAGACGACTTAGAGGAGCCCAGATGAGGGAATAAGAATAATGGAAGTTGCTCTTCTCCCAATGCACTTGGTACAGAGATGAAAAGCTGCCACTTAATTGCTTCTTGTTACGGTGCGAAATGTCAACATGCTGACATTTAGTCCATTTTTCTCCGATATAACAGTATTGCTGTGTTCAAAAATGAGTAACCGGGGCGGCTAGCGAGCTAACGTTAGCATTGGGTTAACTACTTTGCCAACAAGTTTGCTAGCTACAGGCTAACGTTAGCATGACAAGCTATACGAACACTTGCTACCCTCCAAGCTCCGCGTCAAGCTTTCCGCTAACGGCGAACTAGCCTGACAACCAACGGTGTGGGTGTTCCCCGACAAATTAACATTTGCCACCACAGAGGCTCTGCAAAGTAGCAAACTATCCATATCCAGTACCAGTCCGCTTTATGTGCAGGCTAACGGAGGCGACGCGGGGCAGCAGAGCTCACCGGAGGCTCCAGTCAAACTTGTACAGAACTTGACTCCCGGCCGATCCTCGACGCTCTGGAAAACGTCTGTAGATCCGTTAAAAGTGCTTCCTCTGTTACACGGGGCCTTGGTGGCACGCAACGCGTACGGATAACTTAGTAGAAACGTGACTAACTATTTACAATGCAACTTTCCGTCTGTCTTTTCGACCCTTGGATAATTCCGCTGCGGCGAAGGGGAAGCGGAACTACCGACCCAGCCCCAGCAGCCTATTCAATAAAGGTCTCGAGTGAGTGCTGTTGTCAAGTTTGTCTGCTACACATCCCGAAATTACAGCCCGTGTGCGCAACTCTGCAAACATGGACTACAACATTAGCACTCACAGACCTTGATGACGCGTTTGTAACCACTGGGAATACTAAGAGCGAGAACTATTTTGAAACGTGGTTCAACGTTTACAATATCTGAAGAAGGAAGAGGCTGATTGAGACACATGTTCCGTCAGATGCAGGCTGAAAGTATGAAAGCCGGGCCCTGCTGAAGTACCTTTGAGCAATTCCCGCAAGCTGGACGGGGGGTCTGTTTTGAATGAACCGTGCTCCATCAACACAGTGCGATTTTTTAACACTTTTATTCTCCGCGACAGATTTATCACAGTATGATCCCTGATAAAGGATGACAGCATCCAGATCAACGTGGCATCAACACGATCCAACAGGTGATTTTCCATAAACAAATATACTGTATATGGTATGGATATTGTAACTGCTTGACATTCAGTTTCCTTTCATTTCCCCTTTAGATAACTTTAAGGTTGGAAAAAAAACCCATCTGATTCCACTGTCTGATAGTTTGTCTACATACGGTATATTGTAAATCAGCTTGTTCTAGCTCTTTATTGGGGCTACATGATATTTACACGGAGTGAAATCTCCAAACCCTAGACTAAACACAGGCTGGTTATGGCTGCATGATTCTATCAAATGGAAATATTCAAGATGTCATTTTTTACACATTTCCAAATGACTCAGCCTGACATATTAGGTATCTTGGAAATGTTGGGGTCTGCACGATAATTTATGTGGGCTTGAACAATATGCGGCTGCACAACAGATGACAGACCGTGATGTTTTCTTCCATATCATACATCTTTGCTGTTCTGCAGCTGACCATGACCTCTGACCTTCTTCTGGATTTGCAAAACATGCAACAACAACAAAAAAAAACATCCACAAAGTGGAAAAAGAAAATTTGTCACTTTTTGTCAACACATTTGTTTTTACACCAATCATCTACATACATCTAAATATTGTGCTCAATCTGCATTGGTTCTATAGGGCTGGTTTTCAGACAAGTATTTTTAACCATCCTATCTGTGGTGCTGTCTTCATATGTCCCTCCAATCTGACATTTTTGACAAAACAGTTACAACACAACAGGGATAATTGTCAACACAAGATGGGAAATGTCTTTACTTCAACAAGACAAAAAAAGCCTTTGGATGTTTGATGTTGTACTGCTATACTAGAGATGACAGAATGAACCTGGTATCAGACAGAACTATATAATTATAACGAGTTGATTAACACAAGATGAGCTGACCATCGCTGTTCAGTTGATTTGACGTTTCCACATGTATTTGGACAGTGTCACACAGCAGATCATTGTGACTAGAAGAGTTCCACAGCACACGGACGTCACCAAAGACCCGTCACCAACTGGAAACTGGAAACTCACGGTGCCTTGCTCCTGCAGGATACAAGATATTTTTAAGCGATTGTGGAAAAGTAATAACAGAGAATTAGTATGACGGAAAGTCTTTTCCACGTATGATTTTGACTTGATTTTTAGAGAACCACCTGTTGCTGCTGGAGTTTAACCCACGGACATGAGCTGGAATTGTCATGAGTACAGGGGGCATCTACGACAGTACGAGGATCTAAGTTGTTGAGCTGTGTACCTAGAGGGAAGAAAGAAGTTTAGATTAAAACAATCATTTAATTTTCTGTCTCCATTCACCCTGTGTTTCTCACAACCAAAAGAAAGGGCCTTTAATAGTCAGAAGGAGTTCAAAGTTTTTTGGTTACTTGTTTCTGAGGAGAGAGAGACGTACATGACTACAGAATGAAGATGATCCACTCACATTTTATAGTCCGTAGCAGCAATTCTGGAGGTTCTATATCGACAGATATAAACATTTCCCCATCAAAAGAAGGCTTATGGTAACGACCGTGTATGGGAATTGTTACTTTTAGCAGTCTGGGAGTGGGTTCATCAGGGGCGGGATAAACGTAGGTGACAAATCCAGAAGTCTTGTGAGCAGGCGCCTCTAGGTCGATGGCTGAATCCAGTAATATCTTACAGAGGTGAATAGGCAAATACGTAATACATACAGTACATACATAGCGTACATGGTTTGTAATATTTATTTCAACAAATGTGCTACGTTTCGGGCAAAGCGACAGTCTTACCTGCCAATGATTTTGATCACTCAGGGATGCAAGTTGATATGGATCAACATAGACGCCTCTGGGCCATCTATGTACCAGCAAAACTCTAACTTCACTGAGCACATCAGGGCTGAGCTCAACAGTGGTTACCACCTCCCTAAAACACAGCAGAAAACACCTGCTCATTCCACTCTCAATGAGCCTTGGAGATGGTTATTGTTCCACCAATGCCAATTACCTGTGAAAACCCTTCTTGCTGATCGCCACTGAAATGACTGAGGATTCAAGCCACTGCTTCAAGAGACCACACTGGTTCTCCATCTTGTCCTCTACAAAAGTATGCCGGTTGCATTGGTCAAGACCACATGACTAGACAGAGCAGACGTTATTATAACTGTAATAATATACTTATGGCTGACTTAATTTGTTTTATATTGTGGACGATGCAAGAAAAGGGCTCAAACTGTATAGCTATTACTGAAAAGACAAATTAGTTTTTGTTTTTAATTTACTTTCAACCCCAGAGGCTGTTTGTTCTCTTCTATACTCCATCCTTCATGTCACGTTGCACTTATCTTTCTATGCATAGGAAGAGAAGAGACTGCGTTCTGCTGCACTACACTAGGGAAATTAATACTAACCAGTCATTATCCGCTTCAGCTAGGAGGTTTGACAGTATAACTTACCATTTTCGATCAAACAATGACATGATGAGAAAAAAGCCAACACAAACAGCTGTACAAAATACATCAAAATGGTGATGTGAACTACAAAAAGCCTTTTACAGGCTGCGCATTAATTTTGTCTCGCTACAACTGTCTGGTGCTCTTTTAAATTGTTTACGGAAAAGGATCTCGAAGGACCCTTTTGTAGTTCTAGGGAAGCTGCGACCGTGCCTGAAGGGAAATAAATAAATGAACGGTCATTGTGAGAAGGCCGAGGCAATAACTACGTATGAAACGTATATAATTTAAATGCTCAGATAACCATTTAACAACCATTACCCTAATTGTAGGCGAAACAATAATATTTAAAAATATTGTAGGCAGGCGTCGGTGAAGACAGAAAGGTCCGACACCAAGTAACGTTGGACACCCAGGCAACGAACGCGAAGAATCTCTCAGTTCTCTTTTAATTCAGACTCATTTGTCAAATATATGTATATATATATATATATATATATATATATATCAGTCATTATCGTTAAATGTTAGCAGGCTTTTACCGCGGAACTCCCAGGTGACAGCGGGTTTGCTGCGGACATAAACAGAAGATGAGTTTCGAGCCGAAGCGCTGTGGCGTGCAGTTCAGTCCTCCCTCTATAGTGTTAATTTATGAACACAAGGAAACCAAAAAGGTGCGAAAAAGAATCATACCTGTGCGGAACTTTTCAAAATATTCTGGTAAGCCAAGGCAATTATTTTCCGACTCACTCTCTTTTGTTCCCCCCCTTCTCAAACCACAGGGTCTCACAGTCCCATGTAATGACGTTTTAAGAATCTGAATTTATTTTACAGTACAGTCATTGTTCAATATCTATTAATTTACTTTATAGCCAAAATATTGTGTTCAAGTTACAAGTTAGGCCGCCCGGTGAAGAAAAAAATGCCACAGGCTTTCAGTCTAGATTACCAGCTAGGCAACTTGCCTCTGGACTCTAGACCCTCAGGGGCCCTCAAGGCTCCAGACTTGCTGCTTTGCAATTCGTTTGTGTGATTAGCTGCAATTTCTTTATGGGACTATGCTCCACTAAAGCCCTAATAACCTGCAAGAGTAAGGGAATAAGGAGGCTCTTTCATTTTTATGTGACCCCTAGACCCCTGTCTTGTCAAGGGCCCTCTATGAAAACCATAACTGTTTCAGTTGATATTATGCTCCCATGCTGCATATTCCTAAATAAATGCATGCTTAATCAAATGACCACAAACCGACTGGGCAGGAAGACTATGTTAGATGGGTTTCTGGATAAAATACTGTACCTGATGGATACTTGGAGGCAACAGGATACATGCATTATGCTCACAAAGTGGGAGAGCAGGTTAATCTGACCCTGTAGAGCTTTGCTTCCACAGAGCAGGCTGAATCCTTGACACCCTCTCCTTAAGTTAAGAGATAAGATAATCCTTTATTAGTCCCCCATTGGGGAAATTGCAGTGTTACAGCAGCAACAGGTATAGTAAGTAGCATGCAAAAAAAAATAGAGCGTAAAAAGTATATGTATATATACAAAAACTATTGAATTTATATTACTGCAACATTTAACATCCAGACTACAGCACGGCTGCTGAAAGGCTGAAGAACCACCCTCGACACATGGACTACCTGGAGGGTGTGTCCCAGAGCCAGCTGGAGAAGCTTCACATCATCCTGCGAGATCACATGCAGGGCTTCAGCTTGGAGCACAGCCTGGCCTCGTTCCGCCTGGACCCTGACGAGGACCTGAACAAACTGGACGATGAGGAGCTGGCTCGCAAGAAGGGCCAAATGAACGAACTGTTTGAGAAGAACCGGCGGCGCAAGGATGATCCCGACTTTGTTTACGACGTGGAAATGGATTTCACAAAGTCCGGCCAGGAAAAGTGCAGCTGGGATAACGAGTCTGATGACGGATTTTGAAACCGTTCTCCAATACTTTCTCTGACCTTTCAGAGTGTAGACTGCAAATCATCCAGCATGCTGATGTTCTATGAGATAACACATCTGATGATACACGTATCTGAAACTAATTCAACAGCCCTGCAATACATTCTACTGTCAGAAAGTTGATGTTTTAATTTTTTGTTGAAACCGCAGAGGTGGCGAATAAATTTTTTGGACATTATGGCAACTACAGTTACTGCGCTGTTGAATACCGCTCCATTTATATTAAGGGTAGACTAAATATAACACAATAAAGTTGAACATCACTGCAAACTAGAGCCTCGACAATGTCCAGAGTCAAAGAAGCAACCTCTTCAGAATCAATGTTATGATTATTCTGCATTATCTATGGACCTTGCTGTCAATAGTTTACATTGAGAAGTAGTTTTTGTACTTTGTAAGAACACAGACCAATTCTCAGTGAAAAATTACCATTCTGAAATCAGCTTGGTCTTTCATTTGTAAAAGTAACTTGACAATTGTTTTAGAAAATAAGTTATTGTTGAAATTCTACAAGTGTAACTTGTTGATGCTTTCAGAGCCAACAAGCAAATACCATATGTTTTAACTGTAATGGGGAGACAGCAGTAGTCTCAGCACCTAATAATACATGGTTAGAAAAATACTAGAGGTAAATGAGAATATTTGTAAATCAGATGGAACAACCCAGTCATCGTGTTCCACTTCAAACTGCAATGAGTGAAATAACGCATGGATAATAGTGAATATTTATTTGTTACAAAATACTGAATTTTACAAAATACAAAGACTTTGGCTCTTTAATTCATGGCTTACACCTAAACAAGTGACATTCACAGTTGACTATGAAAAAACAGGCTAAAATCCTATTAAATAAATTTTGAGTGTACACCAATAAGTAAGCAATACAACAAATACGTCTTTGGGAAAAAAATGTGTCCACAAAATATTGTTCCATATATTTCCATATGGTTTGAAGTGATGCACTATGGCAGAGTTTTAAATTAGATAACCTATATCATAAAACCAAGCTTGCAGTATCAAACCTCTTTAGGGACAAACTTTCATTCAAAGTGCGTAAATGCCTCATTCAGTTGACAAGAGACACTGACTGACTGATCATTAGTACCACAGTACATTCAAAAATGTCGCCTTTTTTTTGGGAAAATCAAAGAATAATTTGACATTGCTTTGCTTGTTTGGTTTCAGCGAATCAAAACACTGGTATCAATTGCAGTCATTTGTGCAGTGCCGATGTATTCCCTAAGGAGGTAGATAACTGAAAATCTGACACACAATTCCTTTTACCTCCAATATTCGGTAAAGATTTAGCTTAAAACTAAATTCTCAGCAGGCTCCTAATTTGTTTAAAAAATAGATCTTTATAAAATTCAAATTTCAAGTACGCTAAAGCCACAATCCAGGATTTGTGAGCACATTAGTGATGACAATATATACATACACTATATGACATGAGAGGAAGGACTTTTTGATTGGTAATAGATTGTGCAACCTTTTACTCCACTGCCAAGACTAATTTAACTATAGTACACAATAATATACAGGTGGACAAAGACAGCTGCCTTACATCCAATGACACAGACATACAGTAGTGACGCCAACAGCGGGGGGGGCGCGCGCTAACTTAAGTATAAGTGTTAAGGGTTAAGTGTAGCTATACTCCAAATCCAGATAAGGCCTTTAAAAAAGCTGTATGACCCACCATTTCTATGGAGAGTTATAGGAACTGAAATATATATATATATATATATATATTTTTTTTTTACACTATTAAACTAAACCAAAAATACATTATTTGTTAAGTATTTCTGAAAGTGAGAAATCTTATTTCTTCTTCTTATCTTGGGTGCACCTCGGACAGAACCTGGGAAATTTGAGAAAGGGTTGGGGAAAGGACGTTAAGGCACGGGAGGATGATGATGTGGTAGCTGAATTAATAATGATAATCTTTTTATATGCAACTCTTTCTTACCATTTTCCTTTGGGTTTTGAGGCGAGATCGACACAAGCAAAGTGAAACCACTCAATGGGACACTGGGGGATGAAAAACAATGTCAGTATTAAGAATGTCAAAGTGAAACAGGCAGTCATAACAGGTTCTGATTGCAAAGACACTGAAGACCTACATCGGGGTTATCGCATCCAATCATCTCTCCATATGAAACCTGATGGCACAGGCAGTATGTAGGCTCATTGGGATCAACTGGCATGTCCAAAACATCTGATGGTTGCATAGGCAGGAGAGCATCACTAAGGTCTGGGCTAGAAGTCCAACATTACACATGGAGCATGATTAGAGTTAAACATGACAGAATAAGGGGAAAATAAATGAGTCCCCTTGGCCTGACTGATCCACCAGCCCAAAGATACCTGTTTTTTATCTTTTTCTTTCTGGGAGAATCTTCATCAGAACCTCTCCTTGCTCTTCCTCTAGATCCACGCTTCTCCCTCAGCCCCCGGGACTCGCCCTCTGTGGAAAACATTTACATCGATAGCTGTGCATCAGTCTGTTTCGCAATGTCTTATGATGGAATCTTTTAAGTTGCTCAAACTTACTTTTCAGTCCTCTTCCCTCTGTACTTTCGTAGCTACTCACTTCCAGTTTCTCCTTCAGCTCATTCTCAAACCGTGCCAGATCTGCATCCAGTCTGCGGATATGTTTGTCCACCTGCAGTCAAAGGATGTAGAATAGAACCTGCCTGTGTATGGTTTAATTTGCAAATTAGGAATTTACTGTGTGAATGCTTATTTTCTATATGCTGACTATACAAAACTTGTAATACCGAAACCAGATAGCAGTGGCAGGAAATGCATAGAATTGACAAATACCAGAAGGTATGTTTTGAACTCACCATTTCATATGTCTGCATTGCAAGCTGGACTTTGTCATCACTGAACTCTTTGCACTTGCTGTAGGCATTTTGGATCTTCTGCAGGTGTTCCACTCTCTGTTCTGAGGCCAGGTTCTTCACATTCACGATGTACTCTTCAGCTAGTTTGTCAATCTCTCCTTTCTTCTCTGCACAACAACAGGATTATTACAGTGCTGGAATAAACAATATTGATGGCACATCCCTTGTAATCCTGGCTATTTACCTCTAAAACTTTAACTATTGCTTTTAAATGGTACAACATGACAGTACTATACTTAGCCAATGCAGGAATTGCACAGGTGTAATAACAATTTAGGTAAGCCAGGTCCAGGGTCATGATTTTGTACACGTTGGATCACTGGCCTGGTTTACTGGCACAGAGGAAGGAAGGAACTGAGCCATTGATAATGGTAATAGTTAAACCTTGTCCTTATGGTGCAATGACAAATCACAATATCTGCCATGAAAAAGGTCCATTAAATCTCTGCTCAGGTTGATGCAGAGTGGAGCTGTACTGGGAATTACATTAAGGCAACACCTGTGCAGGTAGACCTTGCATGTGTAGGGGCATTGGATGCCAACTATGAGATTAAATGATCACCTTCAGTCCTATTGTCCAGGTCCCGCATCAAAGTAAAATTTCTCTGTAGTTCACATGGTAGGTTTTCAATACCTAGAGAGGAGATTGAGATAAGGATGAAGGAGACATTCCATATTTAACACTTCACTTATGTATCGCTTAATCGATGTAGTGTCACTCCAGGTACAATTGAACTAATGTCCATGGGCGCCGTAACTGTAGCCCATCCTCTACTGTATTTAAACCGTTAAACCTACAATAATCATTTCTTTGATAATAACATCAAACCAAATAACTGTGTGACATAGTCACAGTGCCAAAATCACCCAATATTGTCACTCTATGGCGCTTTTAAATCTCTTTCAGTTCATTGTTCTTACTGCATGGTTGAATCTACAACTCAATCCTTCAGAACCATGACCAAAAATAAATAAATAATGATGGCTATGATGAGAATATTATTAGAGCAATTGCAAATTTTGCCCATCAATAAAATAATGCAAGTAAAAAATTCATTATTGTACAGAAATTAAATATACAAAAAAAAAAGGGTATTTTCAAAGGTCAAAGGTTTCTTCAGGTGCCTGGCAATGCAGCCACCATCATTTGGTCTCCCCATCAGTCACACGCACCCAGTCAGCTCATGGGCTGCTTTGGGATGTCTGTGCAGAGTAACGCTGAACGTGCAGTTAGGTAGTTAGACAGAACGCGATAAGTATACTTTTTACGACAAAAAACAAACATGGGCGCGCGGACTCCGGCTCATATGCACGTGCTTCACGTCACATTTACATGCAGTTTATGTGACGCACTTCCAAACACCCCGCCCCGGCGCGTAGCTGCTTCTGGGCAACGCGCTTACCAACAGGTTGCGAATGTGTGGTTCCCGCTATCCTAAAGGCAAAACGCAGATGTTGACCGAAATGGACACAATTCTAACGTTTTATGATGTTGAGGATGACAATGTCATTGTAAACAAACGTATACAACCATTGCTAGTTCCATAGATAGCTGCTAACTTTTATATATGATAGAACACCAAACGGACTCCCATCCGCCAGCTACCTACAGCTTGTTAAACTCTGTTAAATGTTTGACATTTATCTAACCAATAGTTACATTAGCATCGGAGTTAGTTTAACACCAACTTTATTCTAGCGAAGGCTATATCGCAATGCTAATCAGTTAGCATAGCTAGCGAGCTACCAGGTAGTTTTAGCGCACTGTAATGCTATTTGCCACTCACCCGCCAAGCAAAAAAAGTCTTAAAACTAAACCTCAGACAGGCGCAAGATGCTCAAAATGTGAATACCCGTACAGTGTATCTCCAGATACTCACTGTCAAGGTAATGTTCCAAGTATATTGCCGTCGCCATTTCTCGTTAGCTGTTTAGCTTCTGCGTTATTCTCGTTCGCTCTCGAAACTGTTGGCCGGAGGGCTTGTTTTGTAACCCTGGCTTGTCCGTCGGTCACTGGCGGGTAGCTATTTGATTTTGCTGCAGTCGTGGGCTCGTCCGTGCGACAATGAAGCGACTCGCTGCTGCAGTTGGGCAGAGTCCGTTTCCCTCCAGCGCACACGCACTAGCACAGGATACAACTTTTCTGCTTGCGACTCGCATGCGCAGCGGGTAGCGGCGGCGTGTCCCGAGGGTTGTGCCTCGCGCTGCATGAATCAAATCAAACTTTCCTCACATCAGTCCATATCATTTTTCGCTCCTGATCTCCACTGATACAGTGCCTGCTGCAGCTTATACACCCCACTCACTCACTTATTTCAATGCAATACATACACCTCATCCCAGTGTGTACTTTACTCAGCTGACAAAACATCTATTTTACCCTGGGAAAGAGAACCCAAAACGCCTTTAACTACATTTGTAATCCCCGAACAACTGTGTGATTGGCTCCAGTCCGTCCTCCCTTCAGTATAAACCACGGTGGAAACATATTTAAACATAGCAAGCCCACGATGCGAGACTAAAGGGAGGCACAAACGAGCGCGCCCTCGCTGCGTGTTGCTAGCACTTTCCGACGCTGTCAGCTGATAGGTTACGTCATTCAAAACAAACGCCTCCCTCTACAGAGACTGGACGTTCATGGCGATGCTCCGCGGGCGGGGCCAACGCCAAGAGTCGAAGAGAACAAGAGCCGAGTGCACTCGGTTTACGCTTTTTGACTCCAAGGAGGCCATCGTCTTTTTTGTGCATCTCATTTCCGTGTTTCCTGTAGCCATACCAAAGACCTCATCTTTTCCGAACACGTACGAATAATCAAGTAAGCAATCATATTGTTTTGTGACTTTATTATTTAATGTAATTAATTATTATGTAATTTAATTATTTAATCCGCGGTTACAAGGACCACCGTTAGTGTTTGAGCTCACTCTGACCACTGAACCAGTAGCTAACGTTAGCCCGCTACTGACATATACACAAACAATGTTTAGCGCTAACTTTGTTTGCGTTTGGCATCAGAGAGAGGAAGCGCAAAACCTAAACTTGTCCAATCGCTGCACGTGATTGCGGGGTTATTGTGCTTAACGCTACATCATCAGCATGCGCTACTTTCTCTCCATTCCAACTTGTATTAATAAGAAATGAGGACGACCTGTTCACAGCTGGCCTGGTGTTACTTGCAGCCGTGATCCGTCGCCGTTAGCGTAGCTAGCTAGTGAGAACCAACATATCTGGCCGACCAGCCAAGTGTTTGCAGTTATCTGACGTTAGCTTCTACTAACGTTGAATTTAAATTTGAAATTACTAACCATATGGAGGCCAACGTGTCTGTCCATGGGCTCATATTAAGTTGCAAAGTCGAATTTCGTGATAAGCTGTTGTGGTGGCTTTTTATCTTAAACTGTAAATCAATAAAATGAAGTCATCTGCTGTTTTTTCTTTATAGCTGTTCTTCAGTGTTGTGGAAATGTCATTGTGCGACTGGCTAACAGTCACGAGGTTTGTTTGGCTATGCCACGCCCAGTCATCAGTTGTGTCATCACTAACAGATACTGTATCTAAAGTAAATGTGTTTTTATTTTAGGTGTTGCCTCTAAGATGGCTATGGTAAAGAGTGGTTGGCTCCATCGGCAAAGTGAGTAGCCATACTCAGTTTTTAACAGCATTTAATCAGTATTGCCTAACATCCAGGTGGTAAAGATGTTGCAACATGTAATGTGAAATCCTGTATGAATATGGTCAGTTAGCATGATTTCATTAAAGGTACCATACTGCGACGGTGGAAAAGGAACTGGTTCGACTTGTGGGCTGATGGACGACTTGTGTTCTATAACGATGAACAGCGGCGTGACATGGAGGATGACATCCACATGAGGGTCGACTGCATTAACATCCGCAACTCTGGTGCATGTCAAGGTACGTGTCCTCCGTTTCATGATGATGTCAGCGGCTCACACTTACAGTATCGAGTGACATTTGTACCTTTTTTTGTTTTCCTCTTTTCTCAGAGCTGAACCCACCGGAGGGGAAGACGCGTGATGCCTTGCTCCAGATAGTGTGCAGAGATGGACGGGTCATCAGCCTGTGTGCAGACAGTGCAGATGATGCTCTGTAAGACAACACATCCTGCTGACCCATTATATCAGTTTGATGAATGATTTTGGCCTCTTGTTTTAGTTTTCGGTATTCTGTGTGTATATTTTTAGAAAGGACATTATTTTACGTCATGGTTTTCCACTTTGTGTTGCAGGGCATGGACCATGGCACTCCAGGATGCAAGAATTAATGCGGTGAGTTTCAGCTACACCTTCAATTACTTGAGTTTAGATTTGTTTACCAAAGCTTAACTTAAACTGTTAGAAAATATTATTTCCATGAGAGAAATAACATATTATATGTTATAATAACATACAGATATTTTTCTTGTTTCTCATATTGTGTCTTCATTGTACCTCTATGTTTGTAACCTCAATGCAGTAGAGGGATCTTGATGTGAATTTGTTAGAATTCTCTTTTGTTTCCATTTGTCCAAATGTGATGTAGTTCAGTTTTGTTGGTGTTCATTTTCATCTATCATCTTTAGGTGGTTGCTGCTCCTCAGGTCAGCTTTGCACAGGAAGTGATGGCATCTGCTCCTCCCCCCTACTCAGAATATGCTCCTCCACCTCAGGTGAACGACATAAACAGTATGCATATGACTAAAGTGAGTTAAAAGTTAGATTAGTATAACACTGATTTTTAAAAAGTAAAAAAGGCTGTTAGCAATGTACACGTTGCTTTTTAAGGTGTCAGTATTTTTTTCCCTCAATAAATTGTTCAAATTCAGTTCTGTAAATCTCTGAATAGGATTGTTATCAGTGTTTTACAGGAACAATTTGTTTTTAAAGTTTTGAGTCACTGTTTACATCTGCAACAGCAGACACATTGTTAAAGTCGTGGAAATAGTTGATTATGCCGTGTCCATAATTTTCACTGTGTCACATTTAATCACTGTATGTTCTACTACACAACCGGGCTTCGTTTTACATGATCCTTCTGAAGGGAAAACCATGAGTCAGGTAAAACAAAACAAAAAGAACTGCTACATAGCAAGAAACAAAGATGGCGCCTACCACCATCTAGTGGTGTAGTAGTGGGAGTGTTTATAAGCTCCATTAAGCAGTATTTGTGAAAATAACACAGAATCAAATGACTCTTTAGTAGTGTGAATGGCTAGCTAGTTCTGGCATCCTTGAGAGGATCAACAGACTCTTTACAGTCCTTATGTCATTTTTCAATAGGTTTATGCCCCGGGCCCATATGGAGAATATGTTGCACCTCCACCACATGCTACACAGGTTGTATACTCTGCTGATGGGCAACCCTATGCCGTAGCATATCCATATCAGTATCAAGGTAAATAACTGCACATTTCAATCCTCTTCAAACAAACCTAAGAGTCTGCAGCCATGCTGGCAGCTCTGCGAGGCTATTCTTAGGCACAGCAGTGTTTTGAGCTAAATGCTTACATCAGCATGTAAACATGCCCACAATGACAATGCTAACATGTTGATGTAAAGCAGGGGTAATAATGTTCACAATCTTAGTTTACCATCTGATCATGAGGCTAACATTTGTTAATAGTATCCATTACAGCTGAGGCTGATGTGAACGCGATTCGTTTTTCAGGTATTTGGTCATAAACGTGTTGGAGAGTTATTTCAACTGATGGTGTGGGGAACATAAATGTCTGTACTGAATTTCATGGCAATCCACCCAATATCTGTTGAAACATTTGAGTCTGAACCAAAGTGGTGGACTGACTGACATGCCATGAGCCTAAACTGATGCTAAAACTTGAGCTGAAAAGAGCAAGTCATTAATTGAAGCAGGTTTAAATGTCATCACAAATGAGACATCATGTTGCTGTTCTAGGTGGGTACCCTGCTCCTGGAGTGAACCACGTTGTTATTCGGGAACGCCAGCATGACGACGGAGGAGACGTGGCCTTGGGCATGCTTGCTGGAGCAGCAACTGGTTTGGCACTCGGCTCCCTCTTCTCTGTCTTCTAGTCTGCATTTGGCTTCGTCTCTGTGCCACCACATGAGTTAGAGTAAAATGTGTCTGTTGGGCTACTTACACCTATGAAGCATGATTGTGATGGGCAGTCAATTACTCCATATGTGTCCTATATACATATATAGCGTGTGTGTGTGTGTGTATATACATACATACACATACATACATACATACATACATACATACACACATACACATACATACATACATACATACATACATACACACACAGTAGATACTGTCAGCACTTTCTCATATGCCCCGTTTGGCAGTTTCCACCCACTTTGTGTTTGTCTGAAAATAAATGTTCTTAATTGAATTACTCACTTTTAAGAGTTATTTAAATCACAGGAAACATGTTACTCCTTATATGTACATTTCAGGTCCTCACTGTTTTTCAAGTTTCTGTTTCATGGAGCACATGTGTCCTCTTGTATTTACAGAATTACCATAACAGCCATGATTTTGTGTTTGTTTTTTACAGGTTTTGTGTTCATCTCAGTGTACTGTATCTTTTACTTTGTCTCACACTTATTACTTGTCTGTTTTGGTTGTGATTATGCAGTGTTTCTTTGGCTCCTCAGGTTATTTGTGGTGGAGGCCAGCTGCGATGAGAGTTGTGTAAAGAGGAGCGCACACACACAAAGCAATAATCACTTCCATTATAGCATTTTGAGGTACCTATATGGTGGAAACTGGTTGTAATGGCGGTCTGATGTCATCACCACAGATAAATCTATGCATGAGGAAACACTGGCATTTACATGACGCGCTTTGAAGTGAAAAGGGATGTAATTTATTTGCATGCATTATTTATGGTCATTTGTTCATTGGCAGATGTTGAATCATACTTTTCATTTCATTTGAAATGTGTTTGAATTGATACTTTAATTCAAGACGGCGTGGTGCAGTTTTCACAAATATCAATCAAATTGATCAGTCTCTTGAGATTTAGTTACATTTCAATTGGTCTCGACTTTAATTTTCACTCGAATGACTTGAAGATTTGAAGATTTATCAGTTTCTCATGTTATTTATGAATGCATTTTTTCACTTTGAATTAGCAATTTCTGATCAATAGAAAACATTTTGGGCCCACATTTCAAAGACACTGCTAAACTTTATTAATGACACTAACGCAAGATGTGTAAGGCTTCCATTTCCACATTACTTAATTTTAGCAAGTGATCAGCTTGTGAAAGCGTCGCAACATTGTCATTTTTCTACAGGTCGTACATTGTTTAAATATGTGAAATTAACCTGTTATATTTCTCATATCAAATGTACTAATTAAATTATCTACCATGCATTTAAAGTAAAGCTATGACAGTTAAGAGATGTATTTTAACAATTAAATATATTCACAAAGTTAATAAGGACTCCATGTTTTCTTGTTTTGTGTTGTTTATTTAACCCTGAGACTTTTGTTCACAGAAAAAAACATGTAGGATACAAAAAAAAACATTTAGGTGCAAAAAGTGCAAATGACCACCTTAACAAGTTTTACTTTTGTAACCCATAAGTCCCCTCTGTAAACCTCAAAACAAACTCTTGCATAAAGACATATTTCAAACCCGATGGCAACACAGTTTGAGCATACTGACACGACCTATAAGTAATTCAGAACATACAGTAACGGACTAAAGTCTGAAACTGTAGCAGTGTAGAAAATATACCTTGATGCCCAAAGTTGATCAGATTTAGATATGTTTATAAAAGTATTATTATATATATTATAAAGTTTCCTGTAAAATTCAGCAACAGAAACCCCAGAAGGCCAATTTGAAGCTATTGATGACAATTTTGTATGTAGTGAAATAAAAATAACCAGTAAAAGGTTGTTTACATGTAAAACTGATAATACATGCAAACATTTTATAGTATAAATTCCCATTCATAAAAGCCAACCCTTAAACTGATTCTGTTTCGTGCAATATGACCCACCTTAGACTACATTAAGAGGTATGTTGCGTTATAAATGTTCATATTTATCCACATCACCATCTACTGTACATATTTCTTAAAAAAAACAAAACATTCACGACTTTGGTTTGAGACATGCAAAATAAAATCAATAAGTAAAAGAAATATGAAACCATACAAATGTGTAGAAGTAAATGTGCCTCAGTGAATGACAAATTAGCAGTAAAAATAGTGCTGAAAAAGTTTATATGATTAATTGATTAGTTGATTGACGAAGAAAATCAGCAATTAAGATTTTGATTATCGATGAATCATTTTAGTCAATTCTCCAGTAAGAACAGCAAACGTCATCTTAATGTTAAACTAAAACCTTAATGTTAGCTTACTCTTCTGTTGCTTCACATTTTTAAGTAATATTTACTTCTTTGATCAGACAATGAAACTAAGAACTTTGGGCTCCAGTACACTGTGATGGACATTTTCCACCATTTTAGAAACTTTATAGACCAAAGATTGATCGAATAATCAAAAGCATAACTGACGGGGGAAAATAAGTGTTAGTTGCAGTCCTGTTGATGAGTAGAGTGTTAGTATTATCAGCCCTCTTGACCAAAATCTTCAGTAAACTTCTTCAGCTTCTCCAAGTCCTGCTCATTCACTGTCGGCTTGGTGTTTGTCTGTGACCTCAGCATGTCAGCCTACACAGGAAATATCACAGAGGTCACGATAAACGCTGATCACTGCAGTCGTCTGCCAATCAGTGTTACTGCTAAGCCCAGACTTTGTTTTTGTGTTTTTGTTCATGCACATATTTTCCCTTCCTGGCAAACGCTGGAAGTATTTTCTTACCATGGACACGACCGGCTCCAGAAGTTTCTCCCCAGGAAGGTCCATCCACGTCATCTCTATGGCGTTGGGATCACCCGGCGAACACGGAGTCAGGAGGTCGTCCACCACAACGCCGGGATTGTGATATGATGACCCGCGAACCTTAATTATTGTGCGTTTGTGTGGATGGACAGAGGAAAGGACACAACGAAACATTAGATAATGGGTAGTTCATTATGAACATTTTGTAGCGTCCCAGCTTGACAGATTCAAACAGTTGTACAGATGAGTTTAGGGTGAGAATGAGGAAGTATTTGAACTATTTCTTGAATGAATAATGTCTAGTGTCTCCCCAGAGTTCAGGCAGTGCAGTAACTGTTGATGTTTAGCAGTTAATGTTCACCATCTTAGTTTGTGTTAGCATGCTAACATTTGCTAGACAAAAACAACAAAAAGTACAGCTGAGGCTGATAGGAATGTCATTAGTTTTGCAGGCATTTGGTCATAAACCAAAGTGTAGGACAAATTACAGTGATTACAGTTCATCCTGAGAGGGACATGCATATATGTACCAAAATTCAATGCAATCCAGCCAGTAGCTATTGAGACATCTGTCATATTTAGTAACAATATATTCCTGCTGGATTCCCAAAAGACTTGTTCTTTCACTTTCAAATAGGACAGGTGGGATAACTGTTACTGTGTTTGTACCTTTTTGAAGTGAGTGGCTGACTGAACCTTCCTGACAGGCTGCATGAGGGCGTCCCTAACGATAATACTGATGTCCGCCCCAGAGTAGCCCTCTGTCTTCTTGCCCAGAGTGATGAAGTCCGCCTCTGTCAGCTCGCTGGGGGTGGATCCCAGATGCAGCTTGAACATGAAGGAGCGGGCGTGCTCCTCAGGCAGAGGAATGTAGATTCGCTTTTCAAACCTAAGCCCGACAAAAGATTCAATCAGCCAATTAAGAAGCATTTAACCTCTTAAATCTGGACTGTCTATACTCCTTATATTTTCTGTTGAATTGAGAACCTTTCTGAGCTCTTTCATCGTTTCCGGTGGCAACAGATAACTAAACTGTAAAGTAACTAACTGTAAGTAAACTACAGAAAAGATGCTCGACTTGTGAGATTGTGTAACCTGACAGCTATGACTAAAGCTAGTTTAAGACCACGCCTGAGATCTACTTTCATTATTTTTTTTTTACAATTAATCAATAACCAAAGGCTGCCTTCTAGAAGTACAAAAAGAGTGAGTTTTCGTTAAATCCCAGTTTCATCACAAAAATGATAGTACTACACAGCAGACAGAAACACAACTAGAACTTCTCAAACAAAGTGTTCAAACAAAGATCAGCAGGCTGGACATTGATTGTTGTTTCCAGGTCACATATTGACAACCTGACTGCAACAATACTCAAATATATCTGGTGATGAAACTGGATCACATTACTTTGCCAGAGTGTGATTGACAGACATCACAACTCTCATGCTAGCTTGTCTCTGAATCATAGTCATGCCAGCGGCTCAGTGAGGCTGAACTTAAGACACAGTGGTGCTTTGAGCTAAATGCCAACATCAGCATGCTAACATGCTCACGGCAACAAGGCTAACAAGTTGATGTCTAGCCTGTTGAATGTTCACCATATTTACCATCTGACCGTATCGTATTAGAATGCTAACTTTTGCTAATTTGGTACATTAACACAATCAAGCTAAACTAACCTTCTCCTGATTGCTGAGTCCAGTGTCCATGGTATATTAGTGGCTCCCAGGACCAGGATTCCATCATTATCATTTCCGACACCTGAGAGGAGAAGGACATTTATTACACTTCATAAACAAAGTACTGTTATTCAGATTGTAGCTCAGATTTTCAGGTAATCTCTTCTTGCTCACCCTGCATCTGGACAAGGAACTCTGTCTTGATTCTGCGCGCTGCTTCACTCTCGTTCTCGCTCCTGGAGCCACAGAGGGAGTCGATCTCGTCGATGAAAATGATGGATGGCTTGTGTTCTCGGGCTAAAGTGAACAGGCTCTTCACCAACCTGGAGGGAGACACAGGGTGGAGAAACAATACATGTTTATTGCCAGTTTATCATGGTCCCGGGATTATCATCGTGTTAAAAACCTGGGCCTCACTTCTCACTTTCCCCCAACCACTTGGACACGAGGTCGGAGGAGGAGATGGAGAAGAAGGTGGAGTTGTTGGCTTCTGTGGCCACTGCCTTGGCCAGGTAGGACTTCCCTGTTCCTGGGGGGCCAAACAGAAGGATCCCCCGCCAGGGAGTTCGCTTTCCTACACAAACAGATACTGTATTATAAAATACTATTCGTTTTCAGGAGCTTCAAAGTTGTTGCTGTTGTTTTTCAGTACCTGTGAACAGATGAGGAAATTTGATGGGCAGGATCACAGCTTCTTTTAAGGCTTCTTTGGCCCCCTCAAGCCCAGCTACATCGTTCCACTTAATGTTCGGCTTTTCCATGACAATGGCACCTGCAAGAGCGATGGGATTGATAAACAGTTCATAGATCGAAGCATTGAATAATTTTCTGAAATGTTATGCAATGATGATGATGTTTTTGGACATCATATTTAACAGCTGCATCTGCCTGCATGTCATTCACCTGAGAGTTGATTTTCAAACTTCTTTTTCTCTGCATCGTCACCACTTTCATTCCTGAAATTAAATGACAACAGTCCACATGTGAGTTATTGACACTATGTTTCACAGTGAACAATGATTTGTATTTTTAGGGGTATGCAGCAACACTTCATTTTACAGATCCCATAGTTTCCTAATAATTTCTTAGGAAGGTTCCTGAAAGAGGCCAATTATAGGGAAAAGGCAGGCCGTGTTCATTTGGTACACTTTCAATTAAATAATTTCCTTTTTAACTGAAATATGCAAAAATGTTAAATTTGTCTACTGGGAGACAAACATTTCGACAAATCTTGAGTAGCGTTTCCAATGATAAATGTAATAAATAATAATATTTATGTGGGTTTAAATGGATCTCTGTCAGTTATTCCAGTCATGAAGATTTCAGTAGTTCTTTCAATGAATGTCTTATGGAAATAAACAACTTCTTTAAAACTTAAAAGTACCCTGTGGGGTTTTCAACAAAGTAGTAGCACTATAGAGCAATGTTTTTATGAGTGGGCTCTGTGAAAATAAACTTAGTTGTAGGCTTATAAATGATCATTTATCCACATGTTAATGTCATAATGATATACTTGTGTATTTACATTAATTCACCCAGTTTCATGTGTTTAATTTTCTACGCGTGTTTGCAAGTTGAGCAACGTGACTCTTGAGGTCAAAAAGGTCAAATACAGGTCCTTATATGGAAATGTTTCTGCTTGACAGATTGCAACTCAAGGATTCTGTATGAGTTGGAAAGTTCCTTTAGGTGGAAATAAGTTTCTTTGTCTCTAAACACTATAAAAGCTGTGTTCTGGGATCCTTTCTTTGAGATAGCTGATGACTTCTGACTCAACTCCTATTGTACAATACATCTTTATCAACGACCTGTAAGTGTTTCCTGTGTTCGTTTTCCTTACAAATTGCATCGTTTGCAGGTATACTCTATAAAATGGCTCTCATAAGCCTGAATTTAAAGCTGTAGAAAGTCACCACAAAAACAAATTGGGATACCCTTTGTCATCAGACTGGGACTCTTTGACAGGTTTGGACGGAGGACTCTTTTCCTTCTTCCTCAGATACTCTTTCAACTGCTCGGCTCTGTCCAGGTAGTCCGCACACTTAGCCCTGATGCTCTGCGCCGCTCGATCACCCTGAGCCTCATCTGCAACACAGGAAGTAGCTTAGATTGTGCTGCTCTATTGAACAGCTGTGCGGTTTAAACAATATCACAGAAATATGGGAGGGAATCAGAAGTCAAGCTCCTTACACTTGACAACATGAAGGAAGTATTGCACTGCATTCTGATAATATCTGAGGGCCACTTCGTAGTTTTTGGCTTTGTCCTCCTCTGCAGCTTTGGAGGCAAGATCTATAGCTTTCTGAGGACGACAGACAACATGAAAAAGAACAATTTAGGAAACTGCCTTTGTGCCTTTTCAGGAAATGATACTGAAAGGGCAGTGGTGGAAGAAGAAATCTGATGATCGTTTACTAAAATAAAAGTACCAATACAACACAGTAAACATGTACAAAAGTAAAAGTCCTTCATTCAAAGTCCTACTTGGGTGAATGTACAGACGTATTATCAGCAAAATGTACTTAAGAGTCTGTAACGTATAACATATTATTGCATATTAGACTGTTAATACTGATTAATCAATGTAGCATAATCAATCCAGGTCAAGTTTAATCCAGTGGTTCTAAAAATCCAAGAGGCCATGAGAGGAAAAAACAAAGTTCTGGCTGCACATATCTATTCATTGTCTTGAAATGTTCTCTAGTCTTTGCTTTATTAGTAAAATGTTGGTAAATTTGACCTCTTTGGGCCTCAAAGAGTTATTTAAATGAACCCATCTGAGAAGTTAAGAGAGGAAATGACTCTGGAACTGCAAAATACACACAAACATCTGAAACATGAAAATGCATTATACAGTTCTGGAGAAAAATTAAGAGACCACTCCAGATTTTCCAAAGTTCATTTTACTCAAACACATACATATAAATAGTAAAACCAGAGAACTGATAATTTTGCAGTGGTCTCTTAATTTTTTCCAGAGCTGTATTTTATAAGCGCATCAGTAAAATACATCAAATACAGTACAAGTAGGCGACATCAAAATGTACTTAGTTACTTACTTTCCACCATTATAAAAAGGGCTGATCCATAAAGTATTACTGATTTATTAACAATTATTAAAGCCATTCATTATTACTTAGAACCCGTGGTACCGACTGTAGTTCATCTCTATGTTTAGACTGACTTCATTTAAGTTACGTTTTTCTTCATTTCATTAAAATTCCATTAAAACATTGTTAACGTCTCTTCTGATGACACACACACAGCCTTATGTAACCAATTAGCTCACGTTAGCTCAGAAAAAGTTTGTCACTCACCTGTAAATTACCACCAGCCATTAGGTTTTGATATGTCGGTCAACTTCTAGCCTGTCGCTTCAGATAAAACTGTAAACCCACCAACTCTTTATGTGGTGTCTGCTGCTACTTATGATATGTTTTAGAACAAGTTCAATCGTAAAACATCCTGAAAGTTTGTCTCTTCCGCATCAACACAAAGGTGCCTGTCACTTCCGCGGTGGTCACGTGACAATGTTATTGCCATCTTCATCAGCTGCCGTAAAGAGATAGTTCAGCCATGCCGTGGGAAACACATATATATATTATTCAAGGTTACTACGTGGATGTAAATATTTAGAATTAATCATTTTACGTTGCAGGGAAAAAGAAAACTAAATTAATTCAACCACAAAACAAGTTACAGTTGTCGGACAGGTGTACATCAAATAATACTGACCTCTACTGAATATCAGTCATTATAACTGATCAGGATGTCTATGACTTGTCAAAATAAAATGACTTGATCCTCATACATTAAAGAAACATGCAGACTGCCATTTATGGATTGAATAACAAATTTACACTTTATTACATCTATTAAAAAGGCAAATAAATAGTGTGCAAAATATCAAGAAATCTTACAACACCTGGGGTAAACAAAAATAAATGCATATTCTGTAGTAATAACGGCGTAAAGGAGATGATGCTCATGGCAGACAAATGCATTTTGGTCGCACAATGTGTTGCTCTAGATTTAGTCCAGGTTTATTCAACATATGACAGCTTCATTTCAGCCGCAATCAAAAGCAAGCACCATGCACAGTACATGTTGAGTAGATTGAGTAGATTTGACACTGTGCTATTTTATTTCCCCCTCAGTACACATCGTCGGAGTGGTACAGGCAGGCATGAAGGCAGGAGTCTGGGTGGTCATCAGCTGTCTGCATTAAAGAGTCTTGGATGTAGAACCTTTAGGATGCGATCGCTCCTTGTAAGATCTGCAGGGAGTTCATTATTCTGCAAAACACACGTGAGGAAAAGTTTACAAGATGAGTAAAGTCATCTGCTTATGTTCTGTCTGTTTATCATGTCATCTTTCAGATCTAAGTGTCCTACTTTGTTGGGTAGTGTGGGGTCTGCGTTGGCCCGAAGCAGCAGCAGAACAGTTCGAACATCTCCACCCATAACAGCAGCATGAAGGGCAGTAGAGCCGTTCTGGAGGCAACAAATAAAGATATGTAGATAATTCTTATGTAGAGGTGTTGTATTCTCCAGTTGCCCTCTGTGCTGCAGGGTTAGCTTTAAAGTAATAGTTTTACAATTTGGGAAACACGTATATTCATTCCCTTGCCCCGGGTTACACGAGAAGATTAATACCATTCTCACGTGTGTACGATAAATGGGAAGCTAGGGTCAGCAGCCGGTTAGCATAGCTTAGCATAGAGAGTGGAAACGGGGGACAACAGCCATACAGATACCAGGTATTGATTGTCACATTCAACCCTTGGCAAGAAAGCATATTTCCCAAAATGGTGAAGCCCATGGCAGCATGCTCTACCTTGAGAAGGCCAAGTGAAGGAGAAAACTTGAGAAGTTCCTCGATGACGCTGTTGTGCCCCTTAAAAGCTGCTTTGAATAACGCTGTAGATCCATCCTTGACAGACAACAGAGAAAGCATACAATCATTTAAAGAAAACAATCTCCACTCAAGGTCCCCTTACTCACTTGCTCTGGGGATTTCGGCTATATCACATGGTCCTTATCAGCAGATAAATTCTCCTCAGTCGTCATGGGACTGTAAATGTTCAGACTTTGAGTTGAGTGTGAGAGGGTGTGATTCCACTTGCCGCAAATCAAGTAGTACATTTGCCTGTGCTATGTTTGGATAGTACTGGAAGGCTGCTTACCAGTAAATTACACTTTTATATACTTTATAATCCTAAAAGAACTACATACTTGTCTGTCAGCATCCCGATCTGCACCACGTAAGAGTAGCACCTTCACCACCTCACTGTGGCCCATCTGGGCTGCCATCCACAGGGGAGCGGTGCCATCCTGGAGAACACACAGATGGGGGGTGGCGGCAGTGGTGAAAGATATTAGAGGAAAGAGGAACACTAGAGTATGTCAAAGAGAAGCTGTGAGCTAAAGAAGCAGAGACTCTGTGCATGTGTCCTTCGACTCCCTCAAAATGCTAAAGAGGCAAGGACATTACCTCCCTCAGTTGGTTGACCTTGGCACCAGATGAAAGTAGCTGACGAATCACAGTCACATGACCCTCCTGGGCAGCGAGAAACAGAGAGGTGGCACCATCCTGAAACATAAAGGAATCATCTCAGACAACTTTCTGTACCTGGATTAGAAAAAAAAAACTGAAACACAAAAGCTTTGAACTAAGCAAAAAGTGCATCAATACCATATAACTATATTATCACTATTTTTTAAATTGTATGTTTGTGCTGTCAGGTTGTTTTCCCCTGCCGAACGACTGACACTAATCCTGCCAAATGTCAGTCGTCTCTGACTCAGCAGTCTGCAGAAACCTGAGAGGCTGGATTCCAGTCGCTGGGACATTGTGTTAAACTAACCGTCATGCTCCTGACAGACAGAGGCACTGACAGGGAGACAGTGAGACAGGTCTAAAAAGAGGCCCAACATGTGGATGCAAGGTGGCTCACTTTCAGCTGGTCGTGGACATTGGCTCCATTCTTCAACAGGGTGTCCACCACCTTGGAGTGTCCATACTGAGAGGCGACAGTGAGAGCTGTGCCACCGTCCTGCCACAAAAAACACACAAGGAAAACAAGCTAGCTGTGAGAAAAATAGCTGATAGTCACCACTGCGCGTTACATGCTGCAGAGAGAACATCTCTAAAGTTTCTAAAAGCAGCCAGAACAACATATTTTGTGCATTATTTTTGCCTCCTTATCTCTACAGAAAGCAATCTGAATCACAGTGTGGGACGATAGCATCGCAGCAGTCACCATCACACCTAGTGTTATAAAGACTGTGTGCACACGTCATTGTGCCCTGCTGCATACCTTTGTCTGGAATTCAGTGGAGGCACCGAATTCAAAGAGGAGCTTCACAACCTCATTGTGACCTTGCTGGGAGGCGAAGAACAGGGCAGTTGAACCTGTCTGTAAAAGACGATAAAAAAGGATACTTATGTTTTCATCAACAACCATCCATGTTGTATTTTAAATGTAGAATAGAATAGAAAAATAGTGAATTAAAAGCCTTGTTCAGGGGTCTTCAGAAGCCGTCTGTAAATGGTCTCAGGTGGATTTTGTTTTGCTCTTGCTGCCCGTCTGTTCTTATTCTCTTTTAAATATGCTAATTTTCAGTGGCGACAAGACTCCAGATTCATTGTGACTTTCAGTTTGTAATCCAGAAAAGGTTTATATTGTTTCTATGGGCTAGCCCGCTATCTTCTCATCATACCTCTCTCTGGTAGTTGATGTCGGCTCCTTGCATGATAAGGTCTTTGACACACTCATAGTGGCCACTGTACGACGCCACCATCAGCGCTGTGGTTCCATACTGAAAAGAAACATGGCCACAATAAAATAGCAATCTTGGGTGTTTCATAGGGATACCTTCCTGAAAAGTGCTTTACATGTGGTGATGAAACCGCTAAATTCTGCAGATTGTCCAACATAACACACACACACAAACATAAAATGGGTGTGAGATTGCGATGGTGCACACACACACATGCACCACAGAGGTAAGACTTGAAGCTCTCTGTCTCCCTACCACAGGTGGGTTATGGTTAAAGCGTGCAGCTGAGCAGCCAGGACATGCAGCATCCGTACACTGTCTCTGCAGTCTGCGTCCACGCGCCCGCTGTTGAGCAGCAGCTGAAGTAGAGCCAGGTTCCCCTTCCTCGCTGCCCAAAACACAGCATTAGCCAGGGGTGTTTCCTTCTGGAGGGTAAATACACACAACAGCCACTGACCTTAGACCACCATTATAGTATTATACACACTGACACTACCGAGTACAGGCAGTAAAAAAAACAGCACAGTGCCCTTTGCGGTTGTGTTTATAAGTTTAAAGTGTGTGGGCACGAATGACAGGCGAGTCA
Source organism: Gadopsis marmoratus (assembly GCA_036023855.1). NCBI lineage: Eukaryota > Metazoa > Chordata > Actinopteri > Centrarchiformes > Percichthyidae > Gadopsis > Gadopsis marmoratus. The sequence continues at coordinate 32,055 of JAVQJF010007313.1, forward strand.
TCAATCAGGTGTGCTAACTGATCAATAACCAAACAAACACTCATACACTGTTTCAGAAGAGACTGAAGGGATTTGACTGAAGTTTGTCTTGCATCAAACAGCACCTGCACACACACACACACACACACACACACACACACACACACACTAAAGAAGTTAATGTGTGAAACATAAGCTGGACCACAGGCCACATGATACCCTATTATACCTGCACGCGCATGCACACATAGCTAGACTGTATCATCGCACTAAAGTCCATAAACAGCCCATTTCATTCCAGCTCGCACCGGCTTCCATTACAGTTAAACACACCACGTCGTTCACTAAATCCTGAACATGAACACAATTTACACGTTAGGAGGAAGCGGGTGCGATCCGTCCTTTCATTGGGGGCCCTGCAGGCGGACGGATGGAAAAGGTCGGTTTACCTTAAAAGACATCCTGCAGACCTCATTCGTGACTCATGTTTCTTCCCGCTGCGCACTCTTTCATTAGAGACGATGCTGCAGAGCGCCACTCGCCCGTGTCTGCCGCACCGCGTTTGGGGTGTTGGCGGCGCCGGTGCGCGGACATAACAACAGCCGGAGACAGTCAGCTGAGCTCATCCTCCGCAGTCAGCGCTACGCCGGAGGCACGCGGCCGGCCGCTGGAGGGCGCCGCTGCGCGCACAGGGTCTGTGACTGTGAAGCCAAGGTGGATGGTTTCAAGCCTTGCACAGTGGAGGAGGGTGACTAAGTACATTTACTCAGCTGTGCTTGATTGTAATTTTCAGGTACTTTACTTGAGTATTTCCATTTTGTGTTATTTTATACCTCTACTCCTCTATATCAGGGTATTAAATAAACATATGATGTACCCACAGTTTCAGCTCATTATAAAGTAACAGTAACAACCGGAGAATGTATTCAGGGTCTGGTAGCAGTTTACTACATCCAGTTATTTTATTAATATGCTGTACTGTAGCATATCTATCCTTATCATAATCTACTTCAGGTAACCCTTATCCTACTCCTCTACATACCCTATGGACATAAAATTAAAATCAGTTAAATTCTGGAAATGCAGAGGTATAAATGCAACAAATAATCAAACAATTATCTTATAAAATACAATGCGTTGTTAAAGATTAAACCAGTGGTTCTTTACTTTTTTGGCTAGTGTGAATTTGGGGCCACCCGTTCGTTACATTTTAGATTTAATATTTACAACTCAGTAGCAGTTCCATCAAAGAGACATTTCCCCTCTCAACTTCCTGGTTGGTTTCATTTAAATAACGGATCTATGCCCATTATTCATTATTTATCCAATCCATCCGGTATTTTACAAAAAAGCAAAGCTACAACAGTAAAATGTTGTTTACACATTGATGTATCAGCATAAACTATGTAATAATGTAATATAACAATAACAGGGGCCACCTTTCTGCAGAATCAGTACTTTTACTTTTCCCCCCAATAATACTTCTGTACTTTTACTTACATAGGGTTTTGAATGCAGGACCCAAGGATGGAGTATTTTACCTGAATGCACTCCCTTTGCTTAACTAAATGATCTGTGTACTTCTTCTGCTCCTGGAAAGTTTGATGTCAGGTGTTATGATCAATTTTAAACCGGTATTTGAAGGATTTACAATATTGCAGCTTTAGCTCTCTCTAAATGATAATAGAGGAATTACCAAGGAGGAGCAGGGAAAGCATCTTATTTTTGTTGACTAATGTCCCTCTCAGGTGCTGGCATAAGTGTTGATTTAGGGATTCAGTAAAGTATAGTGGAAACATGTACTTGTTGCAAGGCTATATAAGGAGGGTTGACAGTGAGTCTGTGACTGTGTGACTGTCCAGAGTCATTCTCAGACCATGGGAACAAAGCAGACTCACATCCATGCAGGTAAGCTGCAACTTGCATTTTAAAATGCAAATTGCTCAGTTTCATTAAATGTTAAGAGGCATTACTATAAATGCAGATCTTTCAATATGTTGGCTTTGAGGTTTGTTCAGTAAACACCCTTGTTGTGGCAAGCAGTGGTCAAAGAAGTAATCAAGATGACTTTGACTTAAGTAAAAATAGCAATACCACAGTGTAGAAGTTCATTGTTACAAGTAAAAGCTGGTAAATGTTGGGCTTATTTTAATCACTTTATTTATTGCTGGGTAGCTTGTAAATGTACCCTCTTGGATAAATTAAGTCTTATCGTGTTTGTTGATTATATTTTGTGTTACTAATCTGAATGTGCAAAGTAACTAGTAACTCTAAGTATTAAATGTACCTCTGAAATGTAGTGGAGTAGAAGTGTAAAGTAACAAACAATGGAAATTCTCAAGTAAAGTACCTCAAAACTGTACTTAAGTACAGTACTTGAGTAAATTTACTTAAGAGAGAATAACATCTGCTGAATAAAACCAACAGTGATCCACTGACATCATGTAGTCCTCATTTATGATAGATTAGACATCAGACATATTCTCCAAATACTTGCTGGAATTGACAGAACAATTCACAAATAACTCATTTGTTAATAATAATTTTTTATGTAGGTAGAAACAAACGTAATGACTCTTGTTCGGACTTGTAGTGCAGCAGGGCAGCTCCCTGCTGACGGCAGCTCTGCTCTCTGTCCTGCTGTGCAGCCCACAGCAGGTGGTATCAGAGTCAGATGAGGTGGGCCTGACTGAGTGGGAGATCTGGAAGAGCAGCAATGGCATAGCCTACGATGACATGGTGAGACTGACCGTAATACAAGCACCAAGTACAGTACAAGTAAGTGCATGCTCTGATTCACTTGAGTCTTTCTGTGATGTGTTTTGTGATATCATGCAGGACGACATGGTAAGGAAGGCCATCTGGGAGGAGAACAAGAGGATGATTGAACATAATAATCAAGGGTTTTTCATGGGAAGGAGGCCATTCACTATGGTCATGAATAAATATGGAGACCTGGTAAGGAGAAGTATTTTCCTCTCTATGCTAAAAGATCCACTGCCTACAATCTCAAATCAAAGTCACACAAAGCTGCTTTACAAAAAAAAGCTAAAGTTTTCATAGCATTAACAAACTGATCATAAGTTTAGAGAAAAAAACGAATTAACTGACTAATTATTGATGAACGCAAACAGTAATATCTGAGCTGGGAAGTTTTGAATTTTAAGTGAATATTCAATAAAAAAAGCATTATTACATTACATTGTATTGAAATTATAGATGCTAATCATACTTGTACTGTACTGTAGTTCAGTAATTGTTTTAACTGATTCATAAAGCAGGTAAAAGGTCAAAATAAGGATGCTGGTAAAGTCTTAAACTTAAAGGAACAGTTTCACATTTTTGGAAATACACTTATTCAAGAGTTAGGTCAGACGATTGGTACCTCTCTCACATCAGTCCATTCAAAACGAAGTTCCAGCCAGCAGCCAGTTAGCTTAGCTTAGCATAAAGACTGGAAACAGAGGGAAAGAGCGAGCCTGGCTCTGTTCAGAAGGTCACTGCTCCCAGCAAAGAAATAGTCCAGCACATAACCCCCCGGATTAAATCAACATGGTATAACATGTTAATTACTGAGCCTAAGAGATGCTGGCAGGTGGATTTTGTTACCTTTGGAGAGAGCCAGGCTAGCTGTCTCCCCCTGTTTCCTACGTTTGTGCTAAGCTAAGCTAACCATCTCCTGGCTGCAGTTACACATTTACCGTACCGGCATGAAGTTGGAATCAATCTTTTCATCATACTCTCATACATCATACATCATATTCCCCAAATAGCAAAATATTCCTTTAAAATTATTTGGCTAAAGTAAATAAGGTACGTAAGGAAGGTATAACATGAATTATTGGAAAATAATCTTCTTTATGTTCTCCACATGTAGACAAGGCAAGAGTACCAGGTTTTGCAAGGTGCCATGATAGACGCCCAATTCGTGAAGAGAGGGAAGGCGGTTTCTGCCCGAAGGCTGCGTCACAATGCTAAGAACTTAGATTCTTTGTTTGTCGACTACAGGAACACGGGTTACGTCACTGAAGTGAAAGAGCAGGTAAGAGGAGAGATTCCTAAACTTGCTTTGAGTTAGTGTTATCCAAGACTGGTTTGTGAACTGTAAGTTTTAAATGTTCTTCACAGGGTTACTGTGGCTCGTGCTGGGCCTTCAGCACTACGGGTGCTATTGAGGGACAACTATACAAGAGGACAGGTCAGCTTGTATCTCTGAGTGAACAAAACCTGGTGGACTGCTCCAGAGCTTACGGTACCTATGGCTGCAGTGGTGCCTGGATGGCCAACGCCTATGACTACGTGATCAGCAACGGGCTGCAGTCGACAAGCACCTACCCATACACCTCAGTGGTGAGGCTCAACCTGCTGGCTCCACCTCCATCAGAACTGTTAAAACAAGCTAATTATTCTGTGTCCAGACTTGCCAGTAACTTTTAGCTCTGTTTCTCTCTCAACAGGACACCCAGCCTTGTTACTATGACAGAGGACTTGCAGTTGCACACATCAAAGACTACAGGTTCATACCCAAAGGAGATGAGCAGGCTCTGGCTGATGCCGTGGCAACTATTGGTCCAATCACAGTAGCCATTGATGCAGATCACGCAAGCTTCATGTTCTACAGCTCAGGTTAACTGTCCTAATTTCAAAATCAATCAATAATTTTATACTAACAATGAAATGAAATGACCACATCTATGTGAATGATTTTAAGGCTTGTAATCACAAACCCAGAGAGAACTATTACCGGACTCTACAATTCCCTTCAGCTCTACGTAGCTCTGTAGCGTCTTTCAGCTCATTGTTTTGGTCTGCAAATTTACTGATTTTGGTTCAGTCTCACCTCTCTCATCAACTTTGTCTCTGTGCTGCAGCAACCAAGCAACAGACAGACTGAATTAACAACTAACTGGTGAACATAGTGGAGAATTTAGCAGCAAAAGAGCCAGATATTTCCCTCAGGGTTTGGTGGAGACCAAAACCAATGATATAAAAAAGTGAATATTAGACTTATGTTCATCAGGTGGACACAAACATGACTCCAAATGAATGATAATGTTGCTCCATAGTTGTTGGATGTATAAATAAGCAACTGTATGCTAACAGGTTTGCCATATGAACTCAAAAGGTGACAGTATGTCAATGATGTCTTGACAGCTTGCTTCCGCTGCACCCATGTGGCCAAACAATCAGTTAATGCAGGTTGAAATTTCCTATACAGGAATATACAGTGAGCCCAACTGTAACCCTAACAATCTGAGTCACGCGGTGGTGCTGGTTGGCTACGGCTCTGAAGGAGGCCAAGACTACTGGATCATCAAAAACAGGTCAGAAAAACCCTCTATATGTAGAAAAACAGGTTGATTTACCTAATATTAAATTTTCTGTTATATATCATACATGATTTTATTTTGTCTTAAAATGAATCGCTGTTTATTTCTTTTTAGTTGGGGCACCAGTTGGGGTGAAGGCGGCTACATGCGAATGGTCCGAGATGGCAGAAACACTTGTGGCATTGTGAGCTATGCCTTGTATCCGATTCTATGATTCTCATAAGATGCCTCGGTCGAGTGTTAATGCTAAACACTTCTGTTGAACTGTCAGTGGGAATCAGGAAACATCATCAGTCATTGCATCTCTAAAGTGCTCCTGTCATCCATATTTACTGAACCTTTCTGACACTTGCAAACAGAGTTTTGAGGAAAGATTCATATCAGCCTTTTACAGTGGACACCTTGCCTTTCTCAGGCACGTAGTACACACCAGCGTCCGTGACTATTAACCTTCCAAACATTTTATTGACTAGTGTAACTCACCAAATATGGAAAAATGTAATTTAAATAATTAAAGTGAGACTATGTAACTTTGAAAGAAGAAACACAATCCTTCACTTACAAATAAAAGTTGCATTTATTGTATTTTATATACTACTACACTACACCCTTTCTTGTTTCAGTATGACCAGTAGCTCATGGTGACTAATTTTGGGTAATGTTTGCAAACCTGTAGATGTGTTTAATGGACATACTGAGTGAGATTACTGACATGCTACAGTAGCTTAACATTATGTATGCGGTGAAATCAATTATTTCAATGGAATCATTATTGGATTTGCTCGTAGGGACATAGTAAATCCGTAGCAGATTTTGAAGTTAAATTTGGTAAGTTTTGACAAGGAAAAAATCGAGGAAGCCTTCTTAGCTCATTAGCTGTGTTGCACCATGCAGTTTTATTTAACCTCCTCTGTCAGAGCGTTCCAACAAAAAACCACAGTTTGCCGACACTGATGAGACAGGAGCTGATGGTGCAAACGTATCCCTCTTCAATAAAACTCTTTATTGACTGCATTTATGTACAGTTCTGAGAACAAAATGCCAGTGAGCAGTAAACAGCTCAGAACAAAGAAAATAGAAAGAAGCTCCTACAGCTATTGTGACTGAGTAGCGCGATGATTTTAGTAATTATCTCACCAGCTACTGAAAAACCAACTAGTCCTGCAAAAAGTCTCTTCTAGGTCAACAAGCTTCGAGGAGCAAATATATCACAAAGAAGTGTGGATTAAATTTGCTGTGTCACTTTCAAGTGTGACCTCAACTGTCACACAGTGGCTGCTGTTCCATAGTCATAGTTTTTTTTTAACAAATGAGTTGTAATTATTCAGTTCCATTATGCAATCACATTGACCTTGTAGACTATACACAAATAAAAAAAATGAGGGTGCCCTGTTTGTTTTTAACTGTAATGTTATATATCTTCAGACTGCAAAACTTTATTATTTTTTTGTTTTGTTACAGTAACACTTTTTGTACTGACAAGAAATGAGATGTTCAGAAGGGGAGGGATAATAGGGTGGTGGTGATGGTGGTGGTGGGGGGGGAATATTGAGTCTGTTTGACACAGAACAAATAAAATGGTGCTTTGTATTTTCATTTTCTTGTGGCATTGCATTTTTTTCTACCATTATATGCAATATTTTACTGGATCAACTGAAATCTGAACCGACTGATAATAAAGTGATTTTAATTCTAAGTGTATCTTCACCTGCTCTGCACGTTGCATTGATCGAACCAAACACAGTTCACAAACATGCTCCACCGCTTCAGACCTTAGTGTATGCCACACCTCACTGAACCTTGAGCCTAACTGTGCTCTAGCTTACACTCATCCACCCTTACTGTTTCTTACTGTCCAGCTTTTCTTCATGTGTCTCACATAAAAAGCTCCAAGGTTCATCTGTTCCAAGGTTTACCTGGGAGGAGGAGCTCTCTGAGAGAGAGGGAGGCTTTTCACTGACAAGACTCACATGGCTTTCTGAATAGCTTATAATGCAGTGGAATATACCTTTGCTTTGCTGTGTAGTGTGGTTGGTGTTGCTTTGCTTTGCTCCGGTTTGTCCCTCTGCTGAGAAACACCCAAAGTGTAGGCATGGCAGATCCATCACTCAGATCCATCAGAAGACACGCACCACGAAAAGTGTCTGTGATCCCTCCTCCAGCAACCAGACAGCAGGTGCTATCACTCAGGTAATACATCGGTTTGTTTCACTTTCTGTTGCACATTTCAGTTTTACACTTATTGTCAGTTAGGAGATCACGACGTGATACATGCTGTGGTGCTAAACAAGGTCAAGGACTTTATTCTGATGTGAGTGTACAAAGCAGAGCACCACTGTCGTTATTAGACATGTAGTTCATTATGTCTCAGAAAAAAAACATATATTTTGATTGTATGCTTATCAGGGTAAATAATGTCCATACATTTCCAACACACACTCACGTCATTGTGCTTCTCTCTGTCTCCATGTCACACCCTGATTTACAACTCAGACCAGCGGCGACAATTTGACAAATGTGTCCAATATGTATGTTATCAATAAGATTAAGTTCACATGCTCTTACAGTTAATCACTTTGCAATGTGATTACTTAGTGATAATAGGTTGCTCCTAACCAGCTCAGTGGTGTTGGCGTGTTTGCTTGTGTTAACTCTCCCACGGTCGACTGTTCAGCTCTCTGTGTCTGTACAGAAGTGCAGCTCTGGCTTCTACAGAGAGCAAGCCGGACCAAACAGGGGTCAGTGTGTGTCGTGTAGCTGCAATGGACTCTCCAAAGAGTGTGATGAGCATACAGGGAACTGTGTGGTTGGTGTTCACACACACACACACACACACAGGTTGTGGCAGTTTTTGGAAATATTACACACAGAACATGTTGTTTATGCTGTGTTTCATCTAACTGATGTCCAGAACTGTCAGTTCAACACCACCGGGGGCCGCTGTGAACGGTGTAAAGAGGGTTTCTATGGAAATGCAGCCAACAGGACCTGCCGTGCCTGTCCATGCCCGTCAGTCTCTTTCTCTAACTCAGCTCAACCAAGTTCAACTGATTGTTGCGCTTTGTCAGTATGAAGATCTTAATCCTTCTCTCTGTAGTTTTGCACTGGCCTGTCTGGACATTGGCTCAGGGGTGGTTGAATGCTTGTGTAAGCGTGGTTACAGTGGAGCCAGATGTGAGAGGTCTGTCTGCTGCTCAACAAGCATCATTTACATTTCAAGATTATACTCAGTGCAACAAAATGTTACATCCTAATCCCTATTGTCCGTGCATGAATTATATTTAAATGTAGGTCCGATGCTAAAAATATGGAAGCTGAAAAGCAGCCTTTCTTCTTGTGCTTCCTCTCTCTAAGCTGTGCATGTGGTTACTATGGCAATCCAACGGCGCATGGAGGCAGCTGCAAGCCCTGCAACTGTCACCACGGCACCTTGAACATTTGTAATTCTCTTACTGGAGGTAGTGATACATTTTGACACAAATACACACAAATTAACCATCAGCTTTCCTAACACACTGTATTTGTTTATCACTAACCAAGTTATTCATTACAATGTTTTAAGTGTTATGTTTTTAAGATGCATGTGATTTAATATTGGATTTTCATAAAGTTTGAGGACTCATAAGAGACAGCTTTTAAAAATAATAGTCTAAATCAGAATTGCAAAGGCAGAGATATCCTGACTGTAGTGTGGGTTGAGCTCCTAAAACATTTCAGGCTAATTTTCCCCTACTGCAACTTTTTTGTCTGACAGTCCTTTCCTGATAAATACCCATGTTTACTCCATACAGTGTGTAATGCAGGTTTTCTGGTTTAAACTTGCAGTCTCCAAGCCTGACTTCAGAAACACAGAAGACATTATATAACAGGCTGAGGAGAACTGCTCATGACCAGTAAACTGACCTTACTGTGATGAGAGCAACTTTGATATCTTTTCCTTTTAATAGAGTGCATCACGGGTGACAGCAGCTCTGGTGATAACTGCCATGGTGAGTTTGTGTTGAAAACTCATCTTACAATAATGTTTTGACACAAAGAGTTGGCTAAAAACACAGCCCTTCAAGAACTAACCTTTTCTTCTTGTGTCATCGTCTCAGAATGTGACAGCTGCACTGTGGCCTTACTGGTCGACTTAGAAAAGATGGACGATGCTCTGGCTCGGCTGAAGCAGCAGCAGCTGCAGAACGCTCTTCAGTTCGCTCTTCAGGCTGAGCCACATGGAGGCTAACACCTCTGAAACCAAGGTGCAGTTCATGCAGCTTTTAGGCGTCTGCGTTTGTAGTTATGAACTGTCCTTGCTGCCAAAAGAAAAAGTTCCAATATTATATTCATGTCACACAATGATGATGTTCCTCCATGTTCAGAGTACTTCTCCCCTGCCCTGTTTTGCAGATTCTGGTGGGGAGGTACGGCACTGCTGCGAGACTCCTGGATCCGAAGGTTGAACAGCTGGAGGTGGATGTGGATGCTATAGTAAATGACTTGAGTCAACTGATTGACGAGGTACCTGGGGTGAATTTCCCTCAGTTAATCAAACTGAAACTCCACCAGGAGCTTAGGAGGATAATTGCAATTTTACTAAATTGTAAAAATGAATTATTGTTTGAACACAGCAAGGAGGTATTTTTGTGAACTGATTACATCACATACGGTAGGTTAGAAAGCAATGAACCATAAAACTCACAGCTCATGAGTAATGTATATAAACATAATTATCTGAAAACACATGAGATGCCTTGACACAATTTTTAAATTATTGTCAACTTTCCAGAGCCTTGAAATGGTATCAGATCTGGAGACGGTCTTGCAGAATGGAACACAATTAAAGGAAGAGGATCTTCTCTTTGAGGCTGAAGCTCATCTCACAGCAATACAATGTACATCAGATAAACAATAATATATATATTTACATTACTGTGACATTACACCGCTGCTCTGCAGGTGGACTTTTTTCAATATCACATTAACAGAATACATAATCCATTTTTTGCTCAGAAATGTCAGACTGGGTTGAGACCAGCAGATCATTCCAGCCGCTCTTGTCCAAGACTTTGCCGGACTTGGATGTGTCATTAACAGCAGTGTCTCTGTTATTGTGCTTTGTCAGATTTGATAAAGCAGCTAAGTGATTTGAAACCTCGAGAGTCAGAGACCCTGTCTGAAAGCGACAAAGACAGGACGATGGAGGAGGCTCAGCGCATCGTGCAGGAAATGAGAGAAAGAGGCTGCACTGCTCGGAGAGACAAAGCTGGCAGCGAGCAGGAGGAGGCGCACAAGTGTGAGATTGTTTTCATCTATTTTTTGGTTGCTTTTTGGCAGTGAGATTATGTTTAATTTCTGGATAGAATGGTGCAGAGGCAGGATACTCTGGTGTTTGGCTCCTCACTATAGCGCAAACCATTCACTTCACAATGGTGTGAAGTAGAGGGCTGTTCATATTCGGCAGGCCACTTTCAACAATTCACAACTCTCCAAGTTTTGAAGCTGCAACCACCATAACAAACCCTGAATGGTTTGTTTATCACTTCTCTTCTAGGTTTGATTAGCAACAAGGCAAAAAAGGAATTTTAAACTTCACACCAGTGCTGAAATGAAGGAAAATAATAATTTAAAAACACAAATATGCGATTTTGAACTCCCAGATCTAGATCTAGGAAATCTGGCTGCTAGCTGTAGTCTCAAACTGAATGAACAGATATGAGAGTGGTACAGAGCCTTTCATCTAACTCTAACTCTAAAATGCATAGGCATAACGTTATTTCCAAAAGAGTCCCAACATGTAATTGAAGGTTAATAGTAATATTTTTATGCAGCTCTGGTTCTTGAGGGTACATTATATCAGACATGGATGACACTGTTTGACTGATATCCAAAAACTGTGATATACAACCTTAAAAATGGACACCAATGTAACAGTGTAGATTGTTTTAATATGTAACATCTAAAGTCTGTGTGTTCTCCTCAGTGTTGGACATAATCAGGAACAACATGACCATCCAGGCTGTGTTAAATCAGTCTGCAGACTCTCTGATGGGCTCAGACTCTTCTCTGAGGGAAGTGGCGGAGCTGCTGTCGGACAGAGTTAGCAGGACACAGGGCCGATACCTGAAGAGTCATACTATGTTACAACATCTGGAGGTGATGTGAAAAACAGCTGCCACTAATAGTGTCATACATGTCTGATGTACAAAAGGACACTCTGTAGTGTGTTAATGATGTTTTCACCTCTCTTTGTTCATCATTTGCCAGCATCTTCACACTCAGCTGGAGACAGAACAAAGTATGCTCCTTCCTGTGACTGCAATGACTAAACATCTGCTAAAGAATATTACAGAGTCCTTGTCAATACTTGAGGAAATTAATAAAGTAAGCAGGCATCTTTTACCGCCGTGATTCCACGAGACAGGTTTTGGAGTGTGCAAACTGAGTTTATCGTGTGTAAATTGCAGGAATTTGAGAGCCATGCAGCTCAGCTGGATGGCGCCAAGTTGAAACTCTATAAGAAGTTAAACAACATCTTCCAAATGATGGCAGAGGTGGATACCGTAACCAGGGCTGAGGAGCATGCAGAGGAGCTCAACAGAGTGACAGCAGAATTTCAACAGTGAGTGTGAAGCAGAGCTAAGAAAGTAGAAAGATATAATTTAGGTAAACACTGAAGACAATTGTGTTTATATGTGGACTTGACATTAATACACCATGCTAAATGTTATTGCAGAGAGCTTCATAATGCTACCAACAGTACTGACCTTGCCGTAGAAAAGGCAGAGATGGCAGCAAATCGGTCCAGAGTGGCTGCTGATCAAACCTTAAAGGTAATTCAGGTGCAATTAGTTATGCTTGATGTTTAGTAAAGGTAATGCTTGTCAAAAAAATGAATATGATTCTGTTACTATTGATTAGGATGTGGAGGAGGGAGGCCTGGTCAACAGGGCTGAAGGACTCAAAGATAATTCAACTCATTTATGGACAGAAGCCAACGAGACTCGAAGTGACCTTAAAAGTGTGTAAACAGCCTAATTTATAACGAGTCAGAGACATTTCATTCATTTTGAATGCACACAAAGTGAGAAACTTCACCATTTCTTTTGAACAGTGCTGTCACATGCAGTGAACACCCCCAAAGATCGTGTGAATAAGCAAAAGGAAAAAGTAGAATCCCTGAGAACGGGCATTTCAACCATCAGCGATGGCGTCAAAAAGATCAAAAGAGGTCGGTGGATCAGAGGAAACATGAAATGGCAGATGAATCACTGAACCGGTGTCACAGTAGATCACTGTGGCTTTGATTTCAGATGACACCGTAGTCCTGATAGAGTCTGCAAAAACAGCTGCCGCTGCGTCTAACTCCACAGTTAGTATCGTAACAGAGAGACTGAGGAATATCATCCGGGAAGTGGAGAGAATAACTTTACCCAACGTCAGCGTGAATACAGATGATATGTTGATTCATGCAGACCAGGCATGTGAGTATTTCATGGTAGAAAACAGCCACCATTTTAAAGCATTACAACTTTCCTTTGTTTGGACATTTTCAGTTCATTGACAGTCTACTTGCAGCTGGAATATCATGGTTTTATGTTTTGATTTGTTATGTATGTTTCTGTGTCTGTTCAGTGAAGAACTTGAACACATCCCTCCGTGTGTTGAAAGGCAAAATCGCACAAGCTGAGGTTCTCAGTGAGAAGACGCTCCCTAGTGCCAACATGACACTGAGCATCAAGAGAATCAAGGACGTGATAGAGGAGACAAGAACCTTTGTTAATAGGGTAAAGTATTTGATTTAAACCTGCTATAATCTGTATTTCTATATAAACAATGGATCAAATGACTACTGGAATATGATGAACTAACAGAGCTGTATGCTGAGCTTTAAAGCATCTTTCGGCCCATTGTTTTGGTTTTCTGTCTTGTAACTGTTGTGTTTAGCATCGTTTTCAGTTGCAGTATGCAGCTGTTTTCAGAGAAAAAGCTCTAAAAACCCACTGTACACTATGTGCCCCGCATCAAATGACAAACTTAGCTAACTACAAGTGCAGCATTGAGCAGCTAGTGAGTCAGATATTTCAATCAGGAGTTGGTGGAGCAAAAACAAGCCGAAACGAGGGTGAATACTGGACTTATGTTCATCAGGTGGACACAAATATGACTCCAAATGAATGATAATGTTGCTCCGTATCTGTTGGATGTGCAAATAAGCAACTGTTTCCTAACAAGTTCATCATATCAACTTAAAGCTGATTATGTTTTGGGCCAAAAAATCAGTTACTGCAGGTTTAACAAACAACGCAACAAAACAACATCTTTTTCAGAAAATCCATATTTACACCAATAATTTCTATCTCGACCGATCTTCTCACAGCTCTCAGCTGCCACCTATTTCAACGGAAAGGGTTACGTGGAGCTTCGTCCTCCGAGAAACCTCAATGACATAAAAGCATTTACAGCTGTCGATCTGCTTCTCAACCGCCATCAAAACAATCCCTCCAAAGCTGACTACAGATGAATGCAACGGCAGGACCAACACAGAGATGACAGCCTCTTTGTTTTCTATCTGGGCAACAAGGACGTGAGTGTGCCTCCTTCCTAAAATACAGACAGAGGCATCTGTCAAGCATGGCAGCACAGCTGACATACCTCAATCAAGTACTATTAGCAGAAGTTATCTTGAGTGACAGAATTCGTTTTATTGGTCTGTCATGGTTTTCTTTAATTTTTAGGCTTCTGGAGACTACATTGGGATGGCTATCAGAAGAAATGTGTTGATTTGTGTCTACAAGTTGGGTGGAGTTGTCCATCAGGTGGAAACCAGCCAAATCACAACCGCCACCAATGCAAACTCCTCAGACTTTGACAGGGTTATGTTCCACAGGTACGCCATACAGAAGTTTAGAAAGTGAACGTGGATTTTCGGCCTAAAAGTTTCCTCCTCCAACAAGTGTACTTAACCGTTTATCTTTGCGTGTCAACAATTCCTGCAGAGTTTACCAAGATGCTGAAGTTAACATCACCCAGAACTTCACATCACAGAAGCCCATCAGCCTCGCTCCTAAACGTAACCTTCCAAACACGATGACCGGCATCCTCAAACTGGATCCAAACAATGTTGTTTTCTATGTGGGGGGCTATCCAAAGAACTTTGTGGTAACCACTCACTGCTATTATTTCATTATGCCTGCATGTATTTAATTTTAACACTGGTAGAAACAGATAAAAAGACTTCTGTCACAGAAGGCTTTTGTTTATTTGAATTGGCACCCAGTGGGAATTGCAAAGTCTCAGGTACAACACAACATCCAAAATCTAAACCTGCAACCCAGCTGTCTTACAGCTATGGAAACCCATTTCCACCAAGAGAAGATAGAAAATGCATGATAAGTTAGGCATGATGAAAAATAAGAAATACCCACGGTTGGTCAGGATTTGAGTTACTAGGTCAAAATTATGAGAAAGTAAGTAATAATTTTAACTAAATAAGTTAAATCATGAGATATTATATCATAATTATTGACTTTCTAAATCACAATTATGAGATACTAACTAAAACCTTTGACTAAAGAAGTCAAAAGAATTAGCTAGTAAGTTAAAGTGATGATTTAACATACTATCTCATAATTTTGATTTAGTATTTCATACTTTTAGCTTAGTATCTAATCATTTTGACATACTAACTTTATTACTTACCTTACAAAATGTATGCTTTAGTGTCTCAATTTTGACTTAGTCAGTCATAATTTGATTTAATATCTCATACATTTGATTCAGTTAGTAAATTGTAAGTTGTGGACCAGGGTAATAATGGTAATTGTTACTTACCATTATTAACTTATCATGTATTGTTTTCTTTTTCTTGATGAGAATGAAATGAGCTTCCATATACAATCCTTCACCATCCTTTTGTGGGAAAACATTCCAGAGGAGGGTGATATGTTTGAGGATATGGGCCAGAAATTAGTTTGGACGATCATAAGAGAACCAGAAATCTGAGCAATCATCGACCTGCTGCAGACGAATAAATGGTTGTCCAGTATGATGAAAGTATGCTCAGTGAACTCATCCATTCATGACACGTTCACATTTTCATGGGTTCTTCTTTTGATTCTTGTAGCCTCCAGTGGAGCTGCATTACCCCAAGTACAGAGGAGCAATGAAACTCTCCTACATAAATGACAATCCTGTTTGTCTGTTCAACTACAAGCATGCAGTCAGTATGGATGCAAAGCAGCCAGTTGTGAAGTAAGCATTCAAAAAGTTACAAAGTTTATAGATCTGTTGTTACAATGACTGGAAATGGTTAAATAATGATTAAAACATTTTTATTTGTTCAGGATTCCTCAGTCAGAGGTGTCTGATTATTATGAGGGAACAGGTTACCGCATGGCGCTCATAAAGGAGCCAGACAGGATGAAGAGAAGACTGTTCAAGTTTCACACAAACAGCCGAGAGACAAACGCCTTGGTGTTCTACATTGGAAATGAAGTATGGCGTTCAGCAGGAGCCCCAGACAAGCGCTTAACTGATGACAACACTGTACTGGCTACATGTGTCTCTGGCACTAAACATGATAGATTTTGTGTTTCATCTGTTACAGGCGTCTTTTTTCTGTGTGTTTGTGGAGAGAGGCTTCCTGGTGCTTCGAGGACAGCAAGCTGGTCGAGAGCTCAGAGTTAAGAGTGCTGAAAAAGTCTCACTATTTGTAAGCTGATTCAAAATGAGTAACTTTACAAAATGAATATCAGGCAGTGCAAGCTTTCTGAATTCATGCTTATGTTCCATTTATTAACTGTTCGACTAAAATGATGTGTCCTCTCTCAGGACAGACACTTTGCAGTCACTATTGCAGACAGGTTTATTGTGCACTATGGACCAAAAAAAATCTCCACAGCTCACAATCAAACAAAGTACGTGAGTTATTACATTGGGGGTCTACCAGCACCGCTCAGAGAGAGGTAACAAAACAAGATACAAGCAGCATTCACAGCTTTAGCTCTATATATTAGATTAGATTCCATTTTGTACTGTTTACTATCTATTTATGCCTTTGAATCTCAGACACAACATCACAGCTCCACCGCTGAGGGGATGTGTGGATAACATGACCGCAGACGCTGAGGTCGTTGGGTACAACAGGACGATGGGTGTCAGTGATGGATGTCCAGTCTCACTACTGGTAAACTACCAAAAAGAGATGGCCAGGATACATGGCTGCTCTAAGTTTCATGCATATGACTGAACAATGCCTTAAAGTATCTATTAAGGATCATTACGTTTTAGCTTATTTTGCTAAACAGACATATGTGGCCCGAACTGACAAGATACTGGTAAATGTGTAACAGTAGCACAAGTGGAGAAGAGTCACAAAGTCTGCGAACTGACTCAGTAATGACAGTTATAGCGGTAGCTCTGAGTAGCCACAATAAGCTGCTGGTCATAGCAGGACAAATAAGGCCGTAGCAGCAAAATCCCTGGGTGTATCAAAAGGAGGAAGAATATGTTTGCATTACATTTCAACTTTATATTTGTAAAGGAAGATTGTGTCATTTCTGCTGCCAACAGATACACATTGTCACTTCAAATACATCATAGGTAGGTGTTAAGGTATGCTGCGTTTGTTCCTTGTTTTACTCTCATAATAAATCCATTGAAATGTTTATCTGTGGCATGAAAATATAGTGTAACAGTAGCACTCGTAGAGAAGAAGCACAACGTCAGCAAAGTGACTTAGTAATATCAGCTACACTGCAATATCTATCAAACGTTTGCTAACATAAGCCACCAGAAGCTGCTGGTCATACCAGACCAGGTACGGCAGCAGCAGTAAAAATACACACTGATGATACACACTAGTGTGTTTTATTACTTATGAACCCCACCTTTCATTTGTAAAAGGAAGACTGTGTAATTTCATCTGTTACAAGTGCATCACAGTCTTGTTTTAAAGTGAGTAATTGAGCAGCTAGACTTCAGACATAGGAATCTAATAGCAGTGTGTTTCTGTCTGTGTAGGGGGTCCGTGCAGCTGTGTTGTATTCAGCTGTGTCTGTTGATTCCCTGCTTGTCGGGGATGAACTGCCGTTCAGACTCTCTCTGGGCTTCAGGAGCACAGACAGACATGGTATTCTTCTCAGGAGCGGCTCTCGGGTAAACCCTGCATGCCTCACATCCAGCTTTAAAAGAGAATCTAAAGCTAAAGATCAAGATGACTCTGTTAGTATTCTTTGATCTTCTGCAGGGCTCCACCTCTGTCCATGCTCTCCAGCTGTCCTTGGTCGATGGCTACGCAGTATTTAATAGTGATAATTATACCTTGAGGTCAGAGAAAAGGTATAGTGATGGAAGCTGGCACTACTTGTCTGCAGTAAGGTTGCCAATGGGGTAAGACGTATCCTCCTTTTGTCGACAACTGTACCTTTATCTCTATTAAACTTTGACAACAGAACATTACTGAATCTGTTGTGATTTTCTCAGGTTGGAGCTCAGCATTGATAACGTGCAGGTGATTCAGGGACAATCAGCCGATGTCAGGCCAGTGCAAGAAGGAAAATTCACAGGCTGCATCGCTAACCTTTATACAAGGAGGTTTGGAAACGCTAGAGATCTGTTTACAGATTTGATTTTTATGCCACAGTTGTTATATTTATATTTCTCCCTTTCTCCTATAATATAACATGAATGTATGTGTATAAAAATCTAATCTGACACAGGCCCGAGCAGAGCTTTATACCTGCTGATCTAAGCTCATTTCCACTAACGGGAAATGTAGTCCTTGGCCCGTGTCTTCTCCATCCACCACCAAACGCTGAACTTTTATCGGCAGCCGTGTCGAAGAGGCCCCAGAAACACACACCTGTGAGTGCAACGAGACATGATTTATGCAGCAGCATAATAATTCTCCTGTTGCTTTTATAATTAGATAGTGATGCAGGTCATTTCTCTGCCGTGTGTTAGACTCGGGCTCTGGCAGACAGCCAGTGTAGACACGGGCGAGCACACCGTGGTGAATACCAGCTCTCTGACGGACACAGCTGGCTCAGCTATACTCTGCCACAACAGGACCTAAATTACAGGTAACAGTGAAATACCTTGTTCAAATTATGACAAGTTTTATTTAATCATTCATTCATCCATCCATCCAACCATTCATCTATATATTCATTCATCCTATGAACAGTAAAAGAGACTTAAACGTTTTACTCATCTTGTGTCCTCAGGCCTCATTTCTCTTTTGACATCAAGACAAAGACGTCTAAAGGTCTGATCTTCCATGTAGCAGGAGGAGGAGTCGCCCCCCTGCTGGCTCTGTATATTGCCAATGGCAGGATCAAGATGTCACTTGGGCAGAACCGAATCATTTCGCACAAGCAGAAGAGCAATGACGGGAACTGGCACAGAGTAAGTGACCATTTCGCCGAGCTCCTCCCTCCTAGTTACCGTTGCACAGCAGTGATGTGTCCTCTTTCTATCGTCAGTCTAAAGGGCCTCCTGAAGTTTCTTTGTAGAGTACCTGTCGATATGCAGTTTACAATGATAACGTGGCAGATTCACCACTTGACATTCGTGGACATTTTCGGTCTTCGATTACACACAGGAGCAAACTAACAGCCTTTTATTGCTAGTTGATGACTGCGGATTTTGTTGGCTGAAATGCCCCCTGTTGCTCACAGATTTTATCATCTGTAGCTAGCTGGGGTTACCTAATGCTACTGCTGAAACTCAGTGTCTCCAGCTGAGTTTTCAATGTTTCCAGATGAGTTGCTTTGAAATGAACCAGCTGTTGTACTGAAGCATTTCAGTCTCCTGTAATACCCAAAATCTGTCTGACTGAGGTGTTGACAGATTGTCTCTGTGTGTGCAGGTTCAGTTCAGTGTGGAGAAAAGCACGTTTCATCTGCTGGTTGATGGGATCCGTGTGACTGATGGACATCTGTCCAACAATGAGGGATCATCTTTAGACCTGCACAACCCTGTGTATCTGGGCGGTGATCTAATAAAGAAAACTACAAAAGTCGGTATCACACCTCAGTCATTGTTTATTCGACAACTATGTCACATATTGACCCCCGTCTCTTTCCGTTTCTTGCCCTCCCTCAGCAACACAACGTTCCCATGAACAGTGTTATTGGGTGTATACGGGATTTCAAAATGAACGAGGAAGTTATTGGGGAACCTGAGGCAAGCCACAAAACCTTGCCCTGCTTCGATGGTCTCACAGAGGTGGGGACATACTTTGGCGGCGGTCACATCATCTTAGGATCGACACACTTCATAGATCCTGATGTATTGTTTTGTGTCACTGTTGTCAGTGTGTGACTGCAAGTTAAACACTAATCAAACACTAACATCAGATCTAATGAGGAATCTTTCTGCTCTAGATGCTTACTTCACCATTGGCTCCCAATTCGCGTTAACATTCGAGCTGCGTCCTCAACGCCTGACTGGTCTTCTCTTCTATGTTCGAGGTCCCAAGACCAGCCTTAATGTGTTCTTAATGGAAAACAAGGTGAAACCTTTCACACCTAGAATGAGTAATGAAAGCTGATCAGGCAGCAATTTGAAAGAAACACCGCATTAAATAACCAAAATATTATGTTTAGTGACTGTAACCTTTTACCAGGTGGGTGTCAAATTGAACGATGCTGTCAAAGTCTTAGTGACTCCTCGTGAAAGCCTCTGTGATGGACAATTTCACTATGTCAAAGGTATGACTTCTCATGCTGACAACATCACACAAACTTCATAATACATGAGTAGCTCTGAATTTCAGATTCTCATATTATTGTACTCCAGTGTCCAAACAACATGAAGTTATCAAACTGGTGGTGGACTCCATGTCTGAGCAGAGAGCCGTCCCCTTCACATCCACCACGCACTCAAATCTGGATACACTTTACATTGGAGGTAAGGCCATCAAACATTTCTCAAAATACCTTTCAAAGAATATCAGCTGAAATAACCCTGAGTGAATCATCTGTTCTTTTTCTTTTCGCCATTTTATTTATTCTGCTTTGAATCCATGTCAATTGTACGAAACACGATAAAAGAGAACAAACAAAACAGGCATATATATATATATATATATGCATGTATGCACACACACACACACACATATATATACAGTATATACAGCTCTGGAAAAAACTAAGAGGCTCCAAATTTCATTTTACACAAACACATACCTTATAGTAAAACCAGAGAACTGATCATGGTCTTTTAATTTTTTCCAGAGCTGTATGTATGTTCACACTAAAATTGCATTAAAGAGAAGCAAAGGCAACAAAATATACTTAATAGAGGAATAGTTTGTAAAAAACTACTTAAGGTGTACAATTTGTGTGAGAATCTTCTATTTCTGGTTTTCCTTTTCTCCATTCAGGGACAACAAAACCAAACCGTGTCCCGGTGTCCTCACCATTTGTGGACTGCTTGCGACAAGTGAAGCTTAATGGAAGACCTGTTGCATTTGAGACAGGATCCAGGGTTGTTGGCCCTGTGAGCATCAACAGGTGCCCTGCAGACTGAGGACACGTAGCCTAAGTAATGGGTGACACATCAACTTCTTTAACCACACAGACCCTTTGGCAAAGTCATACTGTGCAGAAAGGATTTGTTAAAACCCACAGAACTTCATTTGAATTTCTATTTTCTAACCCCAGTCCCCCCCGAAGCTACTGTTGCTACGCCTGTCAAGCTTTACATTTTCACATGGCACCATACACACTGATAACGGGGACAGACTTCCTACCCAACGTAACTAAGTCTTAGTCAAGCTTAATGGAAAGGTCTTGATTTCAGACAAACATTGACAAAAACAGGTTTCTTATTTGTAGCCTGTAACTGTTGCTCCGTGAGATGAAGTGAGTCGCTAGGAGATGAAATAAACACAAGCTACCTAATTAAGCTAATGTTTGGTTCATGAGTTGGTTGAAGACGCCATCTTCGGTTGACTTTTTTCCAGAAGATTTGTTTTAAAATGACAATCTTGTGCAGAGGTCTTAAATATGGATACATACATGATATCATGCTAACAGACCTAAGCTAAAGCTACATATTCCAGTAAAAAAGTCTGATAAAGTTATTTTAGTAGTCTTCTGTGATCAAGGCATAAATGACAATAATATGGTAATCTAGAAAAACATAGCACACACTCCCATCTACTGCTAGCTGACAGATTGATTTGACCCATGTCTATGTGACATGTTCACAAAAAAAAACATTTTCAAAGCTGCCACTCAATGACTTATTCAAAGCTTTCTATCATCCATAATTTCCTTATACTAATGTAGGTTTAAATTTACTTAAACCTATTTCCTCACACCAAACAACAACAAGGCTCTTGTCTTTTAGAGACATGGTAGTCTTCAGTATAACCAGACCACATAGTGTCACGAAACCAAGTTATAAGAGTTAACAGACTTTGCCATATAGTACAGCCCTTAGTTTCAATTTGAAATTAATTTTCAGGTCTTGCATAACCAAGTTAAACGACACAGCATATCAGTCTATCAGATAGTTTAGATAGATCTTTAAAAGCTACGTATCCAGTTTTTGTTTCGTTAAATATGATGCATATATGCGGTTTTTCCTTAGAATTCACACAAAATAAAAACCACACTGTCAGTCTTACAGCATCATCACAACGTGACATGCTCAACATCAAAACTCTTTTAACAGGCACAGCATTCAATCTGCTTTTCTACTTTTGACCTTGAGATGGAGTGCGCACACCTGATGTAATGTGTTCAGTTAGTCCCACCCTGCCCCCAGCGACGGTCTCTCTGGTGTGGCTGCAGTGCTGGGTTTATGTGTCAGCTGACGGTGGCCCTGCACTTATCACCGCTCCCTCGTTATTCCTGCGCTCTGCCTGTATTTCTGTGCATTTCCTCTAATTCACACAAATGCATAGCAAGCATCCCTCCTTATTCACTGTGTGCTTGAATGGGCTTCAGTCCTGTGTGACCCGGCATGAACAGGACCAAATGAGTGATGAATGAAACACATACGTATACGAGACATCTATAACCGTGACCTGTATTAACATCCTAATCTGCATTGAGTGTGAGCTAAAAGAGGTCAGACTTAAGAAAAAAAAAAGACCAAACGTGACGGTCACATTAGTATCTGTCCAACAAAATTTCTCTGCAATCATCTCTGAAGAACAGATAGAATAAGAAATTAATA
This sequence comes from Gadopsis marmoratus, assembly GCA_036023855.1. Classification (NCBI taxonomy): domain Eukaryota; kingdom Metazoa; phylum Chordata; class Actinopteri; order Centrarchiformes; family Percichthyidae; genus Gadopsis; species Gadopsis marmoratus. Next base: position 54,542 of record JAVQJF010007313.1, read on the forward strand.
TACACTAATTCCTAATACACTGTGTAGTGCTGTGGTTTAGAGTTGGTCTAGACTTGCTCTATATTAACAAGTGCTATGAGATAACTCTGTTATGATATAGCACTATATAAATAAAATTGAATTGAATTGTTTTCTGAGGCACATGCATCTCATTTGGAGGAATATGAATCCACAGCCACCTGTAATTAGCAACAAAGGTAGAGGCTTACATTGAGCTCCCACTGTACCCGACTCTTCCTAATCTGTTCGCCATTTAGTGACCTGAGTATTGCACAGACAAAGGTATCAGCGAGCAATGCACAAAGCTAAGTGAAATGGCATTTACTAAATGTTAAGGAACAAATGAAAATAAAAACTAGGCATGTCTGTTGCCTATTATCATTTTACCTCACAAACTGTGCTCTAGTATGTACCTGTAGTCCCTGTATGCTTTTCAACCCTTGGAATGAGCCCTGCTTCTATTTTTCCCCCTAATGGATAGTTATGTGAGAGATTTAATTTCAGTTCCCCTCCTTCACATGCAAATCACATATATATACACTTTTCTCTTCCATTTCTATCTCTATTTCAGCCACAGAAGCATGAAACATTTGATGTTATTTTCTGCACACCATTAGCACACGAATGAAGGACCATCTCCTATGTGCTAGATTTTAAACAACTTTCGGTTTTACATGCAAAGTCCCCATGTTGCATCGGGATCGTTTTAAGTTCTAAGTTGGGGAAAACGGGGTCCACTGGCTCATCCTAAGTCTATCTAGTCTCGAGTTTGGGAGATGGACCGTAGCTCCTCTGTAAATACATCACTTTGTTACAGAAACTATTAGATCAGATTACACTTTATTTTCATACTCCTCTGAACGTCCCAAACATATTTCACATAAATGGTAAAAACATACATGTTGAAGTGTTTTATTTCAGCTTCAAATAAAATACTTTCAATGCTCTATTTGGAGACAAAACGCCATAAAATGAACAAGTTTCTACATCATGTGACCTTATAACACCCCAGAATTTCTGTTTCCTCTGTCCGACAGGATGTATGATACACACGTTTTAGAGTTTCAGCAAAAGATATTAATAAACCTCTTTAGGGACTTCGATTCTCAACTGTGTGCTTTTCAAACGACTGAGTACAACAGGCAGAATTCAGAGACCACAACAATCAAAGCAAAACTAGTGCCAAACAATTCTAATATTAATATTGATATAGAAAATATGCTGCATGTTTTTGTGAATGTTTTGTAAGCAAATTATTTTCTTCAAGGTAAAATACATAAATGTGGATAAATGACATCCACTCCTCAACCTTCAACTGACGTCAAGTGGGTTTGTGAGGTTTGAGTCCAGAGGATATGTGCACGGCCTGATGAGGTCACTGAACATTGGATTTGTGTAAGATACAGTATATATATATATATATATATATATATATATTTAGAGTCAAAACACTATTACAAACATTTAAAAGAAGACAGATGGACACTAAAATCATGAACTGAGCTAAAAGTCAATTTTATATCAACAGAAAAAATTCGGTCTCAATGTAAATACAAATGCTTTCAAAGCATTGTCAAACAACTTTACATTTCATCACTTTTAAAGAGATTTTTTATGCAGATTTACCATCATAAAGTTGATTAAGGCCACACAGTTTAAGTACACTGTTTGCATATTGCTTGTAGTTTCTGTAGCTATCCCATAAAAAAAGAAAAAACTCTTACTGTTGCTCTGTACTGAGGACATTGTATGGTGCAAATTTCTCTTTGCAGGAAATATCCATTAGTAAATGTCTGGCACCTGGCTGTAATTCCTGTCCCAGTATCCAGCAGAAAAGAGCCAGTCTTGGGAGTGGGTGTGGGGGTTTTGGCCCTGCTGAAACCACCTGAAAGCACAGCGGAGACACATCAGCAATCAGTTCGACACCAGCCAGAAAATCATAGAAAGCAAGGAAGGAAGGTCAGGCATGCTTCATCACAAGGTTAGGGTTAATTTGCATGGCAGTTTTGGTTGTTTGCTTTTGATGAAAATTAACTTTGTGTTGTTTTATATTTGCTGCATAAAAGCAAGGAGGGAAATAATTTAGGGGAGAGGACTCCTGTTGACTGTTTCCCTCGAGTTCCAGGAATTGGTGCTGCCATGTGGGTGGAAGGGAGAGTGGATTAATCACATCGTCTCCAAACATCATCAGGGAATGTCACACGGTTACAAACTGATATTTAAATTTAGAGAAAAAGGAGTGTTAGGAAACACAGAGTGGAAGGTCACATGCTCACGTCACACATTTCAGGCATTCAAACAGCGAGCAGCTCTAACCTTGGGCCCAGGGCAGGACTCCTTACCATCAAAGTGAGGATGTGACAGAAAAATGAAGATAAAATGCAGATTTAGTTGGAGCATTTCAAAGCAACAGAGTACGAAACCGTTTAGAATTAGATGTAAAATTGCTGCATCAAAGACCAGAAACTAGATTTAATAAAAACTTCATGTAAAGTAAATGTAGAAGATATACTAACTGCCAGTTCATCTTAACAAATTTAATTCTGAATTTAAGATGTTCACACTTTATCAATATCAAATATCAAGAGTTTGCTACAGTATAACTCCTTTGAGATGTCCAGCTTCACTAACAGCCTCACCTCATCTTACACTCTTCATCAGATTTGGAGCGGTTTTTGCGGGCAGCTCTCTGTTTTTCCTCAAGCCTCTTCTTCTCCTCGCTGGCGAGGTCTATTTGAATAATAAGATTGTACGGTTTCAGATTTGTTTTTAATTTTCAGTGACAGCATGTTACGAACAGTCATTACCGATGTCACCGTTCTCCATGGCTCGTATGTCTGGCCTCCGCCGGCAGTCAGTCTGAGGGAGGGCTCCCTCCATCTCCTTGCTCAGCTCGTTCAGTTGCATCGCAAAGGACGTGAAGCTGTACATCTGAAAATGAACCAAAGACTAATTTGTTATGTTAGAACATTGCCAATACATCCTGATTTTGAGGCTACGCTCTGATGAAAGCCTATAGTCTGCACGAATCAGTCAGACCTGGGCAGAGTTGGCCGGTCTGGGTGCGATTCTCCACAGCAGCTGGCTGCCAGGAATCATCTCCACAGTGTCTGCAGCTGGAGAAGGAACCTCCTCCTGAGCCTCACTACAACCCTGGACACCAAATAGAAATAATGCTGAATTAAAAGGTTCTCTGCCAGATGTATTTACAGCGTTTTACAATCATTTTATTTGACTTTGGCCTTGAAAATTATTTGTATTTATTTTCCATCAACTCAGTCGTCAATCTGCATTATTCACATGCTGAATCAATGAACTGATGTGACTCATCACATGTAAGCTGCTCAGTAGGAAGAGGTTCATACCGCTTTGCTGCCCGTTTTCTCCCCCGCACTTTTCTTGTCATTTTTCTTATGCGCTTCGAAGGCAGCAGGGTCAACAACATACAGGCACTCTGTCCACTTCCCATAGAGAGCACAAATCTTCTTTTTGCTGTGGAAAACACACACACACGACTATGACGTCAGTCAGTTTTAGCTTCAGAGGTTCAACAGATTAAAACCTCCTGGTGCGTCAGCTAAAATGGCTAACAGACGCGCCAAACAATCTAAACATCAAATCTAAATCTTTGATGTGTGGCTTCACACGGGTACATTTCTGAAACATTTCTGCCAAATGAAACATTCCCAATTAAAAGTAAGTTTAAAGGCCAGACTCATAGACTTAGGCAGCATCAGACGACATGCTGATTTTGGCATCTTTCTGCTTGTCGTCAGCGTCTCTGGTTGCTACACAACTTCTCTCCTCTGTAGTCTTGTTCTCGTGGTCCAGTCATTCACGTTGAGTCATTGGCTCCGTTATGTTAGAAAAGACTTGTCCTCCATTACTGATTGAACCATCTGCTCTTATTTTTTTTTAAACTTAATCTGCTTCAGTGACACGTTGTCTGCCTCTTTAAGTCTTTTATCTTTCATTTGGCACTTTTGTTTTTCAGGAGCTGATTTTGATGGCAATTAGTTATTAACTGTGTGAATTGTTCATTTGCATGATGATTTGTAATGGCTTCACTTGAAGTTAGAAATGTGCTCAGGGGAGAGGCCCCAGTCAAACTACTTAACTTTGGAGGTCCTGATTTACAAATGAAGAATATTTCAGAATCAGAATCTTTTAACATTGAAATAATATTTATACAGTTTATTGAATCATACTTATTCAAAACTATGGGAGCATGAAGCAACATGTTTTGGATGGCTCAGTCAGTTCAGTTAGTTGTACGATACTGACTGTCATCCCAACTAATACCGGGGAAAACTTATCTCATGGCATCACATGGTGCTGTATGTTGCAATATGCAAAACGTATTCACAGAGTTGAATAATCCAGTGTGTCCGGTATTTTCCTCAGCATTCAGGAATAATAAGTCTTCACACCAAAAGTAATAAAAAATGTTTCTTTCTGATTATCATGCACGAGTGTAAGCCGTACCTTTTATCCAGGATATACCCTTCAACCTTGTGCAGTTCTTTGCCAAAAAGGCCACATGGTTTGAAATTTAAGCAGCACCTTTCACCAGTTCTGGGTGAAAGAAAAAAAAAAAAAAAAAAGGAAAAAACAGCATATTATCCTCTCACTCTCTCAGTCATACTAAACTTCCTCATCTGCTCTGTCCATTTTCCTCCCTGTTGATCAAACTTCCTCAAACTATTTAACTGTTTCAGGCTTTTCTATTTCAACTTTCCTCTAAAATCCTAATAAATAAGCATAGTGGTGAGTACATGTGTGGAACATTTTACTTACTGACTGTGTCTTTGTTTTGTCCCCTTACCTGTGGTTAATCACCTCCACATTTCCATACTGCTCAATCCACAGCTGGCCCACAATGATGTTGTGAACGCAGCATGTAGGATTTGTCCATGTGTAGGCTTCATTGTACCTGGAGATGAAACAATGATTTAAAGCGAAACTCCACAGATTGTACACATCAAAGTGTTTTACAGGTGTTGGGGAGTTCTACTACATATGTGAAAAAAGTTGAATAATATCTTAAACCACCCAGCTGGAGCCTGCAGGTGAATGCTGGGGTGGTAAACAGTCAGCAATACTGATGCAGGGCAGCAGTGGCACTGACAGGCAGGGGGAGAGATGGGAAATTCTGCATCTTAAATAGGCCGCTAAATTGGGAGGGTGTTTGGTAGAAGGTTGTGGAGAGTGAGGCGTGTCGTGTGTTTATAGCAGTGCGGCTCGAGTCGACTGCCTGAACTAGCTTGAAGGCGTCACTCCATTTATTTGACTTTTTAAGAAGAGAAAGGTTGATTGATTTTATGGTGTTCTCTTTTTAAAGAAAAGATGATTTAAAAAAAAAAAGAAAGCCATTAACTGGCTTATTTTTTTAATCAGGTAAAAGTTCTTACTTGGGCAGCTCCAGCGTGATGATGCCTTTTGGCTCTGCTTCCACACTCTTGCCCCAGAACTTGAGTTTGGGGTAGATGGATCCATGAAACACAAAGTCTTCCTTCAGGCCCTCAGCGTGGAAGGCGCTGACTGGAGGGTGGTGGCTCACCTGCTCCGATATGAGCCTGAAGCCCAGATCCTCTCTGGGAGGAGCAGGGAGACAACAAGAATCAAAGTGTCAACTTGGGTAATGTATTTAGTATAATATTATCAGTGTAGAATATGTGCTGTATAATCCCACTTACCTGACAAGTTCATAAGTTTCTCCCAGCAGAGGATTGAAGGGTTTGCCTGTCCGCTCCCACTGGGAGGCCACAGCGGACACCGCAAACGCAGCCACACACTGCCAACAGCAGAGAAACACGCACCCCAAATCATACACACTAAACTCGAAGGCAATATGAATCCAGTTACAATATGGCTGCATTGCAGGCTATTTAAGTCATTTGCAGGATGAAATAAAGAACGAGCGTACTACCTTCATCCTCTCAATAGGGTCCGAATAAGTGTTGGCCTGGTGGATGAGGTAAGTGTGCTCCATGTACTCTGTCAGACGCTGCAAGAAGCTGAGCGGCTCGTTGAAAATGACTGGCATTGTAATCTTGGACAGCTCCTAACAAAAGACATAGAGAGGAGTTGAAAAGGCCCAGAAGGATATTGATCTTTGAACATGCTGTACTAGTGTATGTAGTATGTGATTCGCATGTCACTTTGGACAAACGTATCTGCCAAATGAATACATGTGAATGTAAATGTACTGTAACCTTCTCTGGTGCAAAATGAAACACAGATTTAGAAATGCAACGTTCAAATACAAGATTAATAAGAATAAGAGGTTTTTGGAATTCCATTAAAGGATTATGGTGCCTGAACTCTTTCATGGCTAATCTGGAAGTACAGAAGCGTACACAGTAATCCTCTACACACTGCTCACTCGGCACAGTACATCTATATTTTCTGAAAAGATGTTGTTGAACAAGACATGCTAGTCGCTCTTTGACACTGTATTTAGGCACTGACATGTCACATTTTAAGTTGGTATTATAACAGTTGGTTTATTTACACATCCAGCAGTTATAGAGCAACATTATCCTTCATTTGGAGTCGTGTTTCTGGCTACACAGTGAATGTAAGTCTAATATTCTCACCTTTAGCTCTGGTTTTGGTCTCTACCAACTCCTAAGGGAAATATCTGGCTCTTTATCTGCTAGATGCTCCGCTATGTTCACCAGCTAGCTGCTACCTGTGTCTGCCTGCCGTTTGGTGCTGAGCAGGTAGTGTACAGTGGGTTTTCCACTGAAAACAGCTGCCTGCTGTGGCCAAAAATAACACTATTAGAGCAATGAGAGTGAACCAAAACAGCAAACGTACAGGCCAAACAGCTAAACAATGTAAAGTACAATGCAAGTAAAGCTCTGTGGCGGTGCAGATTAATTTGATAATTCTCTGTAGGTTCATCACTACGAGTGACCTCTTTCACCTTGTTGTATTGTTTCCACATTGTCATTTGATACAATGTTATTATAAAAATATGAATTATTTGAATTTTTCTTTCACCAAGTACATCTTCGGCTGATGAATGTCATTCATTTTGCATGTATTTGGTCATAAACCAAAGTAGTGGACAGATGTTGACCTGATGATGGTGCTGGATGAAAAGTCAGTGGCTCACCAAAGATATTACAATTAATCCTGGTGTGAATGTCTGTGTCAAATTTCATGGCAATTTATTCAAAGGTTGTCAAGACATTTCCCTCAAACTCACAAATGTGAACCTGAGCCATAACCAAAGAGGGTTCATCCTCTGGGGAGCATGAATGTAACAAAACTTCATGGCAATCCATCCCATAATTGAGATGGAGTGGTGCACCGCCTGACCGACCAGCCAACCAGCATGGCTAATAAAATGAACAAATGATCATTCTTACCATTCCAATGCAGTTCCTCAGGATACTCCAAATACTGAAGTAATTTCTTGAAAACATTGGAGCAGGTAAGGTGTTCCTAAAATAACACACACACATTTACACACAGTTGTATTACTTCCATAAGGTTTGTATGATGACTTTGTGCTAGTGCTATAAAAACAGACTTTTCATTAGCATAAATGTATCAGACATATAATCTCTGCAGGCATCATCTCTTATTCAAGTGAATATAGTCAACAAAGGCCCGTAATGTATTATGTAACATACTGGAACAAAGCCCAGAGAGACAATCAACACCGGTATCAGAGGTGGTCAGCATCATCCATCAGCACCACTCATATCTTGTAATTCTAGCAGCAACAGTGGACCAGCCAGGTCAAACTAGCTTTTTACATGTTGGAGTTTGGATAATATATTTAAAATCACAAGAACATACCATATAAGCCATGTAAAAATTAATTCAATTTAAAATCCATCTACACAGTCTGAAACTCCAAAACTGCCTGGAGGGATTAGCCAACATGGGATCCCGGTGCAGATTATTGCACTGAGACGCTATCAATATTAAACAGCTCCAACACAGAGCGCCGTTCTATTCAATACAACTCTTTCTTTTTCCTTCACAGGGCTGGACCTGACTCTAAATTATTCACACTATGAAGTGGAAAGACTTGAGGGAGGACATGAAAATGAAAAACAAAGATCATTGAGAAAAACAGAGCTCTCAGAGCAGAATTAACAGCCTGACACCAGAAGGCCATCCATGGTACATTACAGCAAGAAAAAGAAATTGTTTAAAAAAAGAGTTTGTTCATCTTTTGAGGAGTGGCGGATAAAAGCAGAGGGGGTCAGCGGTCAATTTAGGAAACTGTGGGGAATACAGCACCACTGACCTATGCTTCGTGATCCCATTGGGATGAGCCTCTTCCTTGTCACCATGGTGATCCTCCTGCAACATGCTGGTGGGGCTACTGCAAGGGCTGCTTAGCATGACAGAGCCTTCGTCTTCCTCCTCGTCGTCCTCAAAGGAATGGCTGGCCACCGTCTCAAAGCCGCTCAGGGAGAGCTCCGAGTCCGATTCTGACGCGAGAAGGACACAGGGAGATAATTCAGAGTGACCAAAACATTTTTTTTTAAAAAACTGATTCACACTGAATTTTAAATTGGTAGTAAAAAAGGTAAAATGAAGTGTTAAAGGGCAGAACATCTAATTGTGTGTATTAAAAGAGTGATATAATAAAATTAACTTCATCCAGTACCCTTTATAACCTAATAAAAAAGTGTCCACACATGCACGATAGCAATTAGAGCTAGACAAATAAACCAGCTGTGTTAATATTCGCTTCATGAACATGGATATATGGATGTATTCAGTATGTTGACCAATAAATAACATGAAATTGCGTTACATTAAAATATGTCTGAGATAATGTAGAAACCGTGTTGCCATTACATAGTTTGTCCACCAGAGAGCAGTGACAAGTTTATTTTTCTACTGTAAAATGTCCCACACACAACTCATAATTTTATATAAAAAAACAAAAAACAAAGAAATCAAAAATGTTTGCATATGGAATATGTTTACGTAGAAAAATGGGTATTGACCAATACTATACATCATTAAAAATGTCAAATATCGGTATTAAAACTTCACTATCCGTCACGCTCTAGTATCAATACTGTGTAAATGACAATAACAAATGAGTCACTGAACAATAATCATATTCACAACATCTTTCATATTCATTAAAGGAGAAGTCAGAAAAACAAAGCAATAAAAGTGGAATTTTTCTCACTTCTACTTGATCTGTATTCAAAATGTACATTGATTCAATGCAACTATTTAAGTGTATTTATGTTACATGTGTCATTTATTTTTTTAACAAATGTTTTGATTAAACATTAATTGATTGTGGACTGCTATATACAATTTCAGGCAAAAACATTTCACAATCGTGCTCTACAACAATGAATGCAGACCTATAGCTCATCTACATTTCATTTCATTTGATTCAGCCTTGACATATCCATGGTAACGTCCTTTCCTTTCATTACATAAAGTGTCAGGACATTAGCATCAAATTAGGCAAACGATTGTGTTTAAATATATAGAAGTAAAAAGGTACAAAATATATATTTTCTTTTTAAATGTCACTACACCGTGCCGGTTGTTCACACCAAACGCACTCATTCATGTGAAAAAGGCTTCAAGTTATTTCAGCACAACCAGACAACACTTGCTCTTACGTCACGCCTGAGGAGCAGCAAACATACCAAAGACATTCACCGGCAGGTAAAAATTCCCCCGTGTCCTATGGGTGAATGACAGAGCAGCGAGTGTGAGCGGGAGCGTGTCACAGAATCTCCTGCGTCTCCTGAGTGTGTTTGAGAAGTTGTCAACTCACCAGACACGGCGTCGTGGAACTCATCCTCGCTGAGGGCACTCCGCGGTGAAGATCCCTTGACGACGGATTGCTCGAGTTCGTGGTGCTCCGTGGCGAGAGTCTGCAGCGCTTCAGAGAGGATCTTATTCTTCTCTACCTCCTGCTCCAATTTCAGACTGCGCACCTGAGCTCGCCACACACACACACACACACACAAACACAAACAAAGAGGCTAATAACTCACAGAAACATGTAAACTAACATGACTTCCATCTCCCACATTTGATAACTGAAGACAAAAAAGTGTTTTCATGGCTACCAAAATTTTATTCCGACTCTCGTTACAAACAGAAGACAAATGTGCGTGACCATCACACTGGCTGTGATGCCAGTGGGGCAGCAAATAAACAGCCTGTTGACTGACAGATGCTCCCGTCTGCACTATCCTCTCAGTATCAAGCCCACAGAGAGCGCGAGAGAGGCAGAGATGGAGCCATGTTTATCTGTAACGTAGGACAGCTGCCTTGACAACGCCATCTCAAATGGCCTGCCGCAGAACATGATTCCAGTGGAGGAGAGGGGATCAAATGACGGGTAATGGACTCAGATATAAACCATCAGCCAAACCTCGCTTTTACACAAGACATTAGTGTTGATGATATGACGATGTGCTCATTTTTCAGCTGCACCTTTCTGAAAATCTTACATCACTGTTTCCATTGACAGTCTGTGTAAGAGACCACAAAAGAGACGGTGTTTTACTTTGGACTGTCAAAGAAACACAATTGATGGTAAACTATCACCCACGAGATAATAACCAGGACCAGAGCGGCGAGGTGAAGTGGAGAGAAAGTGCTGTATAATGACAGACTACAGATCACATGCCATAGTTGCAACATACTGAACTTTAAAGCGGAAATTCCTGCTGCTGGACCCCTTCACAGGTGGTGCTATAGTGCAAAGCAGCGCTGGAGGAGCTGGAAGTGATTCAGGATCTTTCCTTCACAGGAGGGAGCCCTGCTGCTTCTTTCAGGCTGCATACTGTCATGTGCAGACTGAGATATACTGTACACGTTGGAGTTATTCCTGTTGAGACCAGGCCTATTCCTGGCCAGAGCTCTGAAATCCTGTGCAGCCTTTTATCGCGCGCTCTGCCTCTGCAGATCGCTGATCAAAAGGCTGCACAGTTGAGCGATGGAGGCCCGGCCCAGGTGTAAACCCCGAGAGCACTGGACTGCCAGTTAAACTGAGAACATTCAAATTTTCTGGCAACCTCCGGGGCACGCCAGCAGCGCCGTCCCTTCTGAAGATCCACCAGATATTCAACTATCTTGTTTGTGAGACGAAGCAGTGTAAGTGAGGAGAAAACAATACGGGAATAAAACATATTTTTGCCAGTAGTAGTAAGTTAGGATTTGGTTTTCAACAATTTGTCCGTGTCTTTCTCCAAACAGTATGTAGATTTCTTGTTTTAGATGCAGAAGATGACAAGTCCTCAGACAGGCAGAATGACATGTATAAGTCTGCGCACTGTGATGTGACGGTGAACACCTGTTGATTTACATAAGAACTCAATTGTGCATTCATCACTGCATTCAAACACTGTGCTGCATAAAAAGCAGCAGAGTTGCTAAATTTCAGTTTAAGCTGCCAGAAAGGAGACAGTGACTAATTTTCATTCTTTTAGATTAGATTAGATTAGATTCAACTTTATTGTCATTACACATGTACAGTGTAACAAAATGTAGTTTGGCATCTAACCAGAAGTGCAATATACAGCAAGTGCAATAAATTTTACAGTGTGTATCTATATAAGGATGTACCGTGGGTATCTATATGAAAATGTACAATGTGTAAAAGAAAATCTATATAAAGCTATATAATATAATATATGTATGTATATATATATATATATATATATATATATATGCAGAAGCAATAAATGTGTAAGATGTACTCTAAACATGAGGTACAAATGGGAAGCCATAGACAATGTGATGTGGTGCTCAGATAGAAGTCTGTCTCAGGAAGTGCGACAGGCCGTTGCGCAAAAGAAAACTGAAAGACACTCTCACTCTGGCAAACCAAGGTTTGTGTTACAGCCAACAAAACTGAAATAGAGGATGATGATTATGATGAAAATCAGATATGTCCTACAAATTCTATGCATCATCAGCGCACATTGCTTTATACTGAGCTGCAGCACACAGACTTAGTCAGACCATTTTGAGTGAATGTGACTGAATTAATAATGTGACTCTGCACATTTCCTGCTCCTTGTTGGTTTCTACAGCTTTGGCTTTACCTCAATCACATTTTCTTTCATATGCTAACCTGCCAGTCATACAAAACCTAACCATATACGCTCACTTACACAAAAGAACGTGCACATATGCATGCCCACATGCATGGATCATTCAGCATGTCATCATTGTCATTGTGAGCATGTTGGCATGCAGCTCACAGTCAGCGGAGCCTCACAGAGCTGCTAGCATGGCTGTAGATTCTTAGTCATTTCACAGCAGCGTCATTATCACTATGTACAATTTCATGTACTGTGATAGAGGACACGGCCTTCATTTCTTGAGCAGTGTTTGTCTGCTGCTCTGCCTGATAGCAACTGAACCAGAGTGCTGCCGGGCTCTGGGCCAGCGTAGTAAAGTCCTGCTGGCTTAACGCCGTTTGCCTCCGTGTTTACATAATACTGTACAGCACTAATGCAATTTCGCTACATAATGCCTGAAAAAATTCCAGGCTCGGTATCCGTGAGAATAACTATGAGCTTTAAGTTCTCAAGCCATTCATACACATGGACAAGCCACACATGGATCTTATTACGTGAACACAACATGTAAACACTGCATTTATTCAAGTGCTATGTAAATAGTTTGTCATTGCAGAATTATAAGCAGGGCCATGTATTTTCTTTTTCCCCCCCTGGAGGGATGTAATCTTATCCACTAAATCCATCCATTATAATCAAATCCATTCAATCGCACACAAAGAAAACCCATCTGACAGCTTATAATCACTGCACTGCACTAAGCAGCTTTCATAAGGACGGTGAATTGTGCCACCGCTTTCTGATGAAACACATTTTTACATCTTATTCTTAAAAAACAAAACAAAAAACAGCACTATACCTGAGGGTCACAGACAGTAAGAATCCAGATGATTATGGTATTTAGAGCCTGCATTGTTTTTAAGGGTCAGTATACTTCAGTCATAAAGAAACAAACACTTTCCTACAGAAGACATGAAGATAGTTACACTTGGAAAAACTCAACATTTATGTGTTTGCAGAAACAGCATCCTGGTTACATACTGTGATCCACAGATATCAAAACAAACTGTTGAGTTTTTTAAAATGTTGCTGAAATCCCATTACCCTCCATTTTACTGGGTTGGCAGAAGAAGTGTCAGAGCTGAATATATAATGTTTAAGAATTTGAGTCAACTTACATAATAACCTGTGTTCTGCAATGGGGTGTGGAGAGTAAAAAGCAAAGACACAAATCTGTCCTGGGGTACACTTACCCCTTCCTGTCTGGAGAAGAAGCTGAGACAGGCACTTAGACTGGAACTGGTCTCGCTGGACAACTCACAGATTTGCTGCATTTTCTGCAGTATGGGGGATGGACACCCTGAGGGAACAAACGCATCAATGAGGGGCCGTCGGCACAAAGTGACCACCACTGAAGTTAAAAAGTCAAACAAGCTGCTCAGAAAGAAGATGAAGCTTTTGTTCCCCATGCTCTCTGAAAAGCTACAAACAACAAGCCGTGCAAACCTCTAATGACAACAGATGGTTCAGACTTATAATTATGAGGATTTCAGACGTTATTCCAGCAATACTGTGCATTTAGATCTGCTTGATAGTGCTTGTAATTTTAATCATAGCGTTTTCATTTCCACTCTTCAGTGGTTCATATCTGTAAGTCATTCTCCTGTGTTAAGATATTATAATATATATATATAAAAAAATAAACAGAATAAAAAAAAAAGTAACAGGTTTTACTTTCTGCCAGCCCATCATTTCTCAGCATGGACAGGAAAGCTTCCACCTCCTCTTCCAGTTTCTTCTGGCTGGCTTCCGCTGCCTGGTATCAGAGAGATGAGAGGAGACTGCAGATGAACAAAAGCAGCACCAGGTGGGAGGACGGACGGAGTGACGGACAGGGGGGGGGCTTTCTAGTTCAGCGAAAACACTACAGCTCATTATACTGAAATGCTAATTATGGACATAATTATTTTTGTTTACAGCCACCTGTAGTGAATCTGCTAGCTCCCCGAGTGACATCACTTCCTCCTCCTCCTCGCTGCCCTGCTCTTGGGAGCAGTAGTGTGTGCTGTAAGCAGCGTGCTCCTCCAGAGCGTCCAGCCATGCCTGGAAGACAATAACAGATTACTCTGGTCCTTCTTTTCTGGTTCGTCATGACAACTGAACAGCTTCAAACGGTTCAAAGTTTTCACATCCTCGATAGAAAAACATACAAAAGTTAGTTAACCAGGTAGTTAACCGCCCTGAGGGAATTCCAAATACATAATATCAAAATCCCATCACATTTTTAAAAAGGATTTTCGAGAACAGGTGGAAGCTTTTATTGAGAACTAATCTTCTGCTTTAAATGATAAGCTTCTATCTGCTCAGACAGGGCAGAGCTGTTTTTAGGTCTTTTGAATCAAGTTCAAGTCTAGTCTTTGAGACGTGAATTGCAGGTCAAAAAAGTATTTCCCGGTCTATGAATGATTAGTACGAAAGTTATGATAGCACAATGGCAAGAATCACACCGAAGACTGCACAGGGCATTTAGTGTCTGGTTATAAGTAATGAATCAGAGCATCTGAATGTGTCGAATAGATCAACAACAACACTCAAAACGAAGGTGCAACTGTGCAAAAAGCCCTGACGAGTTTCTGTCTATTTGGTACATTACATGCCTGTGCTCCTGATTTTGGTCTTAACACATCTCTGATCCTTTGACTGTACTGCCTTTTTTAGCTATTATGATTAGACCAGGCCAAGTCTACAGCTCTGACAGAAGGCAATGATTTTGTTGAAAAAAGGTGGACAGTTTAATCCCATTTTATTTAAATATGCAAAATCAATGAATGAATCAACATTGTGTGTCTGCTGCAAGTTACAGCATAACACGTTCAGCAGCTACAGTAGAAAGTTATAAAGTTAGCTCCGATTCCTACAGATTAAAATGATGTCCTTCATTGCTGTCATTTCTAAAATAGTCACAGTAAATTCACTTACTAATAATAACATTAATTCTTACCAACAAACAGCAGAATGTCTATTAAGTCTCTAGCATAGTAGCTAATGGTAAAAATCCAAACAGATGAAAAGTGACTCTGAGCTTAGTTAGCATTTCTATCAGTGACATCACAATGTTCTTGATAAAATCATCAATTATTTTGAGGTTACAAATCTACACTGAGCAAAATTTGATGATCATTTCAGCCCCTTAGCTTCTGTCACAGAGCAGTGAGGCAACATGGTAAAAAGTGGAGCCTGATTGGTTCTCCTGTGTTCATCGCGAGTACCGATTGGTGGGATTTCAGCCAGAGGAGGAATTAAACCTACTTTTCTTGTTGCCTCTGGGTCATTTTTAGGTGAAACTTTGAAGTGATGCACACTGTCATCGAAGCACTTGAGCGTAAAGAAGCAGCCATCTTTGGCTCGGATCTGGAAATGAGAACATCAAAAATGTTAACTTGTGCAAAAGTAATACTCGCACAAATCCAACACAGTGGACAAAATAATAATTAGAAAATGTTGGCTTACCAAACACTGAGCATGTGTGAGGGACTTGCAGCCTTGCCTTCTGATATTGGCAGCTCCATCTGACCTTCATATGAGAGAGACAGAGGTGATAATTCCCTGAGGTCTTTTCTTTTGCAGGTTGCAATCATACTTCTCAGACAGATGATTTTCAACGGAGGTTTAGGAGACAGAATCTTTCTATTTTCCAACTCATTTATCTGTCACTCCCTGCACCTTTCAAATCAAACGTGTGCAGTAGACTACTTTCATTTATCTGTTGCCTTTTCACATGTCTGATTCAAGGAGCACAGCCGAGCTAAGAGATAGCACCTACTGTTTTGAGTACCAGGATAAAACCCCGTCTTGAAGGACGACCCAGTAGGAGCGCCAGCCAAAAAATCTGGAGCTCTGTGGGATAACGCACAAGAGAAGAATCAGTGGCGTTCAGTGACTTCTATTATTGTTCAGTTTTTTTTTATTTGAATGTTGGTTACAGAAAATTGGAAATACATTCACAAATGTCTTCTGTGTGTGTGTAATAAAGTACTAATCAGAGTGTAAATGTTCTTCTTCTTTTTTATCTCTAAAAACCGGCTGGTGAACATAGTGGAACATTTAGTTGCTAAAGAGCCAGATGATGGTGGAGACCAAAACAGAGCTCAAAAGAGATAGGATTTCCATCATAGATTTTATATATATATATATATAGATGAACAACGTGACAGCTAGCCAAATGTGAAGGCAAAACATCAAACTACAAGTCAAGTAATTTTTCCCCGTAGATTTATTTAGAGTTACTGTCATTTTAGGTAGTTCTTATTATGCTGATGTTTGTTCAAGTGTTCATTTTTCTGATAGGTTTGGTTTCAATTAGTTCTTTGATGCTAAAAAAATGGGGTTTGCGACACCCCGGCTCCACCGCCGATCACTGCTGTGCAGACTCTCGCTCCAAATGACGTCACCAGCACAAGATGGCAGCGCCCGTCTCGTAGGATATTTTGGCTTCATTTTGTACAATGGGAGGAAGTGGACACATGTTGTCCATCTTTACAAACAGTCGATGATTTACACTCATCCGGTGGTCAAAACTCCACATGAATGTTAATGTTGCGCTGTGTATCCGCTGGATGTGTACACAAGCAACTGTTTGCTAACACGTTGGCCAAATCCACTAAAAGGTGATGATATGTCAGAGTTATGATTTCAGATTATTTTCCACTGCCCCCAAGTGGCCAGAAAACAAAACAAATCAGCTATTGCAGGTTTAACTTATCCTGTAACATTGACAATAACACGAAGTAATGTGATTGCTAGCTTGTTTACTTCCTCAAGTCTCAACTCAGAAGTAAATGTAACTGTGGGCCTCTTTCACCGCAGACATTTTGATACATTATAGCAGCATAATAATATTAATGCCGGCTGCACTCAGTAACACCTGTGCTGTTTGCACTCGTGTCAAAATATGTGCTGTGAAGAAGAGCGATCAGACTAACGCCCAAACCCAATTCACTGTGTAGTGATCCAGTCCCTACCGAACCAGAGACCCATCTCAGCTTTCCCACACACTCTTTGTTTTCAATGACAAGAACAAGGTCAAGACTTCTTGGCTGATTTTTGCAATTATTTTTCAAAATAAAAGCATAGTTTCTTTTTTATAAAAAGGTATATGAGCCCAAGAATCAGTCAGAGTTTTATCCTACAAGTTCAACAAAACGTTACTCAATGTTCAACTTAACAAATGTTTCTGTATTTGCAGCCGCGTCTCTAAATGCAACATTTGAGCTGTTTTATTGAGTATATTTTCTCTTGCCTATGTTTTCTCAGTCTGTAATGCATTCAGTTCTTTCAGCCACGACAGATAATAACTCCCCGACTTTACCTTCCAGAGGAGTCCCTCGAACCTCTTGACATGGTGCGTCATACCCTGTCAAGGGACATGAGAAACATGGACAAAGTAAAAAACAAATCCTATAACAAATCAAAGTGACTTTAGAAGGCTGACTATCAGCTGAGCACTCACTCGATGAACGCTGCCTTCCAGGACCTGCTTCATTGCTGAGTCACTAGCCAGGTCAAACACTGTCTGGCCTGCGAGTTATGGACACATAAGACAAGTGGGGCTTTAAAATAACAGAACACACATATGCATACATATACTGCTTACTCAGTCAGTTGCTGTTATTGTGTGAGTGAAGGAATAGAGACAGGCTTTGTGAAAATAGTTAAAATGGTCTTCACTTATGGAATATTATATCATTCAAAAAGGTGTAGTTAAACACAAGGTATTGTATCTGTAACCGTAGTTTTTAAAAAACTTGTGTAGTGATGTTTCCATCTAAACATTTTGTTTTCTGTCTGCAAACCCATTTTTCAAGTCTGCCCATTCAGACACGGGCTTGCAAACTCATTTTCACAAAAAATACTTACGTGCTTGAGTGTCTGCATACTTAAGGACTTTTGACAGGTTTACGGCGCGGTATGTTTTGTACCCAGAGTTTCGCAAAAGAAACACGCTATCTGCAAGAGAGGGAGGGCGGGAACTCCAGCTTTAAACCAATCAGTGTCTTTGGAACACAGCTGGCTATTCAACACTGTCAGTCAACCATCGTGCTCAGTCAACACGGGGCCATGTGAAGAGATCCAACCCTAAAAGATGGACTCCATCAGGCCCCTGTGACCACCAGTGTCAGTGTCAGATGTAACATTAACTTTTTTGAAAAACTAAGCTTACAGATACAAAACCCTGTTTTCAAGTACACCTTGATGAATCATATAATATTGCATATTCACTCAACACCAGAAGAAATAGTTTTTGGAACAAGTAGCAGTCTTAAACAAATGTGAAGACGCATGGCTTGTTAAAGATGTCATTCTATATTCTTCTTCTTCTTGAATTAGTCATGATTTCCAGCTCTGGCGGTCGGGTCTTACCATTCTTGTTCTTGATGTTGGGGCTGGCTCCACTTTTGAGCAGCTTCAGGGCACACTGCTTCTGGCCTCGATAGGCTGCAGAGTGCAGTGGCGTGTTACCCAGCAGATCTATGCAGTTGATGTCTGGAGGTTTTTTCCTGCTGAGCTGCAGAAAACCCACAGGACAATAAACAGATGGGATGTCTGGGCCCAGATGTCCTGCGGGTCTTTATTATTCTGCCTCGAACAGAAGCATGACTCTTTGATGTTGCACTCTGTGTATAAGAGCTGGAATAGCTTTTCAAAACTTAACTGCCAGTGTTCATTTTGTGTTTGAAGACTATTTTGGTACATATTGAAAAAGCTTTTTAGTTAATAGAGTTTTTATGTTGTTGCGAGTAAGATTTAAAGGGCATAGTCAGCTTGTACCTGCCTGGACTTGTGACTATGTGAAGATAGTTGAGAGTAGTGTGCGAAATACCCTATGACAATCGGGTGTGGGGGGTCTTGTGGCATGGGCGATGCTCGGATTACAAAAATTATTTTCACTTGTGTTTCCTGCTCAGACAAACTCAATAGACACACAGTCACACCTCTCCAGAAGTATGCGTAATAATCCACAGCTGTCACAGGGTGCATACCCTCATTAATTCACCGGGATCCAGCTGTTAACTGACTTTGTGTGCTTTTCCGACACCGGTGAGCTCTTCTGAAAGAGTCACAGTTTATACAGCGTGCATCATGTGTGGAATAGCAGCAAATCTAAAATAACCCATGTTTCAAATTTTAAGGACTATTTCAAAACGTCTTCCGTTGGATAAATAGGGTTTGGTTGTTCAAACACGGAGAAGAGGAGCAGAACCACAGAACCACAATATATTATTGTGCTGCAGAATTGCAACTGGCACCGGTAACCATGACAGCAGCTGCTGATACATCAGCTGCCTGTTCACAGTCATCAGTCACATTTTCTGTGTTGCTCTTCACCTTTAAATATTTAAACATGAAAATAATTTTTACAATACAAATAAATAGTAAATCATTGGCTTAATTTTGCGACCCCCTCAAAATTTATTTTGCCATCTTCAGGGGGTCCTAGTTGTTAATTAGGGGGCCCGAGACCCCCCCGTATTTTGCACACTTGCTGAGAGTGTAACTGTCAGTTCATGTACAAAAAAGACAGAGTCTTAAGCCATGCCAGTGGTTCTGTGAGGCTAACATCAGCATGCTAACATGCTCAGAGTGATAATGCTAACACGTTTAGTTTCAGTCTGGGCCAAGGCGGTGGATCAACGAGAGTGCAAAGCCTATAGCCACGCTGCTATCATGGCTAATTAACCTAAATTGAATTTAACATACAAAAACACTTTTTTTTTCCACCATAGCTCCATAACTACAGAAATTAGCCCAAATTAGCTGAGGATGTGGCACACCATTATTGGTGAAAATTTTATATTGAAGCACATGTTTCAGACTTCCGCTTCATATATTTGGGAGTATTAGATCAGGTATCAGTATCTGGCACTAACCAGCTGAGTTAGAGTTGAAAGGTCTCCTTCTCGTGCAGCTTCCAAAAGTTCCTCCTCCAGTTTCCTTTCCTCTGTTCTCTCAGCCGCTGGTAAAGAGTGTAATGGCAAGAAAAAAATGTAGGATGGTTATATAATCTATACATTATATAAACAACTTGTACGAATGAACATTAAAAAAATCAAACATGAAGAATGATCAAATCCAAAAAATCTCTTAGATGAGAACGTGTCTCACTCACCTTCTAGCATGCTTCTGATCTCCGCATTTTGAGTGACATCTTTGGGAATATGAGCTGTTCCATTGATGACAGTAGCACATGCATCATAGTGCAGCAGCAGCATGACAACCTCCTGATCAATACGTGATTGATTGATTGATTGACTCAATGGATGAATAAATGCATGCACAAAACCATACTATCAACAAAGAGACGAGAAGTGTAGAAAGAAACTTAAAATCTAAAAGGCAAATTGATGAAGCATTGCAGTACCTTTCTTCCCGTGAAGGCAGCTTTGTGCAGAGGTGTATCTCCGATATTATTGGGCAAGTTAACATCTGCCCCCGCCTGCAGGATGTAACAACACGTGCATGCATGCAGTTATTCAAAATCTAAATGAAAAATATTTCAAACTTGAATTTGAAATATTCAAAAACAAACCCCACCTTCAGTAATTCCTCCACTACATCTTTGTGTCCAAAGTAACAGGCCAAGTGAAGAGGCGTCCATCCCAGGTTATACTTGTTTTTACCTGAAAGACAGCACCTGCTGTGTTACACCACACACTATGATTGATGTTACTCCCATGTGTTACTCATGTACCTTTGCAGTTTATGTTGATCTGCGACTCTTCCCTTATCTTGGACATGAGGAGCCGCTGAATCCCCGGCAGATCTCCGTTCCGGGCGCATTGCAGGAACTGCTCCTCCTCCATGGACCCCTGCAGAGGAAACTCAGGAAAGAAACAGAGACGGCATAAAGAGATGCTTTCAGAAGGACACGTGCACCAAGTCTTTGAAAAGAAATCCAGCAGCTATAGGAGGATTATGCTCATTACGAATCACTTGGAGCTAAATGGCAAGAAAATTGATGAGCCTGTAGGTTTATCAGTGGCAGCACATTTCTCTCTAGAGGCAACATTTGAGGACTTTGTAAGAAAACTTTCCAAGCAAAACATTAATGCAAAAGAGAATACATACAAAAAGTGTATAAAGGGTTTCAGTATGCCGCTTTCATAAAGTCAAGGAACTTACAAAAGACTGATGAAAAAAGACTAAAAGACTCTACAGCTATTCTACAATGTAAACTCAATAGTTTTTTGTATATATATATATATTTTTTTTACTTTCTATTGTTTGCAGGCTACACTTTTTTACTATATCTATTGCTCTTTTATATCTGCACGATCACCTTTGCTGCTGTAATGCCGCAATTTCCCCACTGAGGGACTAATAAAGGTTTATCTTATCTTATCTTATTTTAAGCTAGCAGCTCTGTGAGGCTGTACTGAGTTGACAGGCGTACATGCTCACAATGAAAGCAGGTATGTTTACCATTTTCCCCATCGTATTTTAGCGTGATAGTTAAAAATGTGTAGCCTCCAACCCCAAGCAGAACTAACCCTGATGACATCACTGTGATGACAGGGTTTTTATTTTCAGTGTTCACAGTTTGTAGTACTCTCTGTGACGAGTAAACTGAACTTGCTGTGTAAAATCAGTGGAGGGGGCACCTTTAAAGTGACTCATCAAACCTCCAGAGTTTAGCCTGGAGAGGTTTTGTATTGCTTAAGTCATCTTCTCTCATTGTTGCAGACACGTGGGGAAAAAGTCACGAGTCTGTTATTTCAGACAGGGACGAAAAAGAAACTGTCAAAGGGGAGGAGAAGGAAATCAGAATTATTACAAAAGGTAGCAGTCACCAGGCCAGCCTTACGGGAAAGAAACAAGTTCCGCATGATGTTCTATATTTGCCGTCAAAACGATGGTATGCGCAGACAACAAAGATAAAGCTTGCTTTAAGCAATGCTATGGAATGTCACGTGGCTATGAAGATCAAAACAGACATCTGCAAAGCGAAGAGAAGAAAGTCTGGATGGGCACTGAAACAGGTTTATCTGGGATTCACAAGCACATGACAGTACCGGTTACTCTGCCTTTCTTCTGTACACTGTATGCTAATTTCTGGGAGACACCTTCACAATTAACTCTATAAACTGCAACAATATATTGTAACAGCATAAATCAGTATACACGCAGGGTTTTCTTTGGTGTTTGTATTATCAATAAATTCATTTATTATGATGTTTAAACTGATCTCGCCTTAGGACCTGCAGTTAAGCTCTGACAGGTTTATGTTTGAGATTGTACATATCTTGGTCTCAATTCTTTAAGAACTAACTTTAAGGGATCCTCTAAACATGTCTGATAATGTTATGAGTTTTTACAAAAATTTGTACTGGCTGATATATCGTCACCAGAATTTAAACATCAAAAATGAATATCGGCACGGGACTCTAAAATTCTGTATCATCACACTGTTCTTACATTTTACTATTCTTAAGTATTAACTATTATTATTGCTGCCTTTGCTTGTCTTGTGTGATTGTAAACTGACTATGTTTGGATTTTAGGCATTTGGTCGGACAAAACAAGCTATTTGAATACATCAGCTTGGGCTTCAGCAAATTGTAACTTGCATTTTTCACTATTTCCTGACATTCTGAAAATCAAACAATCAATATATTAGACTGTGATGATGAAACTGATAAGTAGACGCTGTGCAAAATATATTAGTATTATTATTATGCCCTTTTCAAACTCATCTGCTTGACACCATAAAGAAGTGGAAGTAAGTACCTTCACTCAAGTACCGTATCATTTTAAAGCACTTGAGTATTTCCATTTCATGTTACTGTACTTTATACGTCTACGCCACTACATGTCAGATGGAAATATTCTACATTTATCTGACACATGACAAGCTTATCAAATACAACACATAGTTAAATATTAAACCGGTGGTTCCCAGCCTTTTTGGCCTGAGACTCCTTACAATAGAGCAGTGACTAGTTGGGTCCCCTTGTCATGATTCAGATGTCTATGAGTTGTAAGCTGTTACATAATAGAGACATTTCCCCTCCAAACATCTGAGATGGTTTCACTTAAATACCAGTTTGAGGGCCAAACTATTAATAGCATCCAAAGATTAGAGAAAAGTAAAAAATAAATCTCCCATTAACTCCCTCAGATGTATCTTGTGACCCTTCAGAGGGGGTGTGACCTACAGTTTGGGAACCACCAAAGAATGAACATAAGAATGAATGTGCTCGTGGCAGCCTGGGACCATATGGGCCTTTAGAAATACGGTTAGAAAGAATCTATTTGCGCAAATCTCCCCATTTCTTGCGATGCCTGCTCTCTGCCAAAAACGCAGCTTGACCAGACGTGATGTGTCGACCGCAACCCGTCAGCAGCCGACGACCATCATACAGGAAACAGCCAGACAGACACTTACTGCTTCAACGCGTCCAGTCCTGTGTGAAGTCAAACCCCGGGTGCTGCCAGGCCCCTCTGCAGGCTGCATGTGATCTTCTAAGCCCCTCTGATCCGCGTCCTGCTGCTCTGCTGCAGCGCAATCAGCGCGGGGCACATCACGCACATCGCGCACATCTCGCGCATCACACGCATCGCGATGTCACACGCCACATTTACCCACTTCAGCTCACGACAAGCTGACCGATGGTGAAATACAGCTGTCTCTGTCTCACCCGCTCTGTCTTTCACACACACACGCCTCTTGTTTACACTGACATCAGCTGATCTTCGCAGACCGGAACTCGACCGGGGCAAAATGTTTACGCCCTTCGAAATAAAAGCCGTGGCCGCTGTTTCAAACGCAGAAGAAAATGTCCCGGTGACATTTGGGTCACGCGCTGTCTTACACGTGGTCAGCATTTAAGCAGGATAAAAGTCTGTGTACTCCGCTCGCTATGCTTTGTCCTTTGCCTCGACTTTGTCCAAATGCTGTGCCCTTTGTTCAGTGGAGAACCCGGAAGTCAAAACACACGCAACCAATCAGCTTTGCCCTGGAAGCAGTATTCATTTCCACACACACACACACACAGGTTAGATCTCACCATACCATAATCACGGGCTTTAAGTGTTCTGTTTTTTGACTGGCTCATTTTTGTGTTTTTAATAGCTGACACGTGATGGCAGTTTGAAATAAACAAATGGCCGATATCATACATCCGGAGAATGAAGGAGACCTTCAGGCTCAAGTAAGCTGTGTTTGCTTTGACAAGCTCTTTGATAAAGTTAGGGCAACTACTTGTGTTTAGTGCCTGTTTTGTTGAAGTGTTTCGAAGAGGCCTGCAGAGAGCGTATAAGCCAAATAGTAACTGCTGGCAGGTGTAGCAGAGGTCCGACAGCAGACAGGTTTCAAACTCAGCTCAAATGCCACCGAGAGCAAATTCGGGCAGGCTGGCATGTGTGAGATTAACGACACAAGCAGACCTCTTTCTTTTATCTGTATGAGAAACACAATGGTGCACAGACTATAAATCCAAGAGAGGAACACACACACACACACACACACACACACACACACACACACACACACAGGAGGCTGCTCCCAAAAGGTGTGTGGATTCATTAACACATGTGCATGTGATGTTTGGAGCTCGGCAGATGCACAGTGCGCACAGAGGCCACCCATCAACAATGTGCAGCCAAAACAGCATGAAAAAACACAAAGGATTGAGACAAATTAAACCCAGATCACAAGCACTCATTATTGAACTAGTTTCTGCTAAAACAAGAGCTTATTTGGACCCAGTTAGTGCCTATAAGAAGGTGACATGACGTTTTCATACTTTGGTTTTTGTACATATTGTACAAATTAGATGTAATGTTAATTAGTGAGATTTACTGGTAGGTGGATTTGTTGACCTTATCACAGAGCCAGGCTAGCTGTTTCACCTGTTTCCAGTCTTTATGCTAAGCTAAGCTAACTGGTTGCTGGCTCCAACTACATATTTACTGTACAGATATGAAAGTGGTAGTGATCTTCTCATCTAACTCTCAACAAAAATTCATTTTAGCTTAGTTCCCAAAATGTTAATGCCAATATACAATATTTACTAGTTGCAATTTAATATTGTGCACTTTTGATGTGTCTATGCAGATGGATTTTGATGATACAGTATCTTTAAAAACATATTTGGTTAGAGTTTGACGCCTTCAGTATATCACTGGTGCAAATTCTGAAGTGACTTTTTGGATTAATTCGTACTTAATCTCAACAGACACATATGATTGATGCTTTTGCTTTGCTCCTCTCATTTAGATTGAAGAGGTTGAGGCTCTGTCTTCCATCTACGGGGGTGAATGGTGTGTGATTGATGAAGCAGCCAGAATATTCTGCATCAAAATATCCAATGGCTTGGAGGAGCCAAAATGGACAGCATGTTTGCAGGTAGAGAAACAAAAACATCTTGCATATTAATTAAGTTTCTGGCATTGCACACGTTGTTTGTTTAAAATCCAGTTTATTATTTTTTCTTATTGATCAGATAATTCTCCCACCTGATTATCCAAGCGCAGCCCCCCCCATCTACCAGATCAAGTAAGTCTATTTGCCTTTCAAATGTAATCTTGTGGTGATCTGCTGAATTGATAGAACAACATCCCACTCAAAAACCCACTTGTCCTACTCAATAACTCTCTGTTTGTTCTCTGCTTTTGAAGTGCAGCGTGGTTGCGAGGCCCTGAGAGGGCCAAATTGGCAAACAGCCTGGAAGACCTCTATGTGTGAGTGCTCCTCATAATTTCTGACTTCACAAGGTGGAACTGTGGAGCGATATTAGCCACAACAAAAGCTTCTCATTATTGTTTCCACAGTGTAATTTGTCAGGGGTCTGTGCCTTTTGGAGGATCCACCCTCATACAGAAATATTTGATTTTCAACAGGGAGCATGCAGGAGAGAGCATCCTCTACCTGTGGGTGGAAAGAATTAGAGAATTCCTCGTGGAGAAATCCCAGAGCTCGGAAACAGGTGAGGTGTGAAAAATGAAATTCAAGCTTGAGGGACACACTTACTCCAGCAATTCGTAATGACTGTAGCCCTCCAGAAGAGCAGGCATTTTTATTGCACTTACTTGTTTACTAAGCCCCTTAGTTACTGTTGCTACGCACATATGGAGTTTGCAATAATGGTGACAGTATTTTAAACATAATGGGTCTTTACATTTTAGTGAACAAAACCAGACTTCTCATTTCTGATTTTTGCCAGCTGAAACGACTGTGTCTAGCAGGTTTTATCAACTGTAGATAGCTAGTGTAAACTATTGCTAACACTAAAACCCAGCGAGTGCGTTGAGAACTGTTTCCGGTTAACTTTTCAATGTTTCCAAATGATTTTTTTAAAATGAAAAAACTTCAATATGCACATGATGGCTACATACATGATATCATGCTAAAAGAATGAGGCTAAAGCTACATGTTCAAGGTAAAAAGTCATCAACAACACCAAGTATTCCAGGGTTGCTGGAGTGTAAACTCTCTCCAACTGTATTAAGAACAGAATGGAGCCGCTATTGCTACTCCCTAAACTCTGATGTAGTAGCGTCCTGGGCAGGTATTTTTCTAATGTAACCTAACAAAATAATGTAGTTAGCAATGACATGCACCTTGCCTTTTGGAAATAATGTTGGGTTATTACTAGTTATTACTAGCTAGTTAACCAGGCATGCTAACATTTGCGTTAGAGCAAATAAACACACTGTTTAATCCATCTGTACACTTTTGCGCTTGTTTTTTATTTATTTTTTGGTTTGGTTTAGCAAACCCCTAAAAATAGGCCTTCCTCCAAGTTCTGTAAATGCCAAAGCTTGACAGGTCTGTCATGCCTAGTTATGGTTGCTAAGCCCTGACTGGACAATCTCTTTTCGGGGGGCGAGGTTTAGCAAACAGTGAATTCCTCCAACTAGCTGGAGTATATGATGATATCCGCATACGTTGACATCTTGGCTCTGATAAAGCCCACAGATCATCAATACGTCAAGTATTCAATAATTTTTTAACAAACAAATAGTCATATCAAAGGTCCAGATGAAGTCTAAATGCGACTTCAATCTAACCTGTGCTAAGATGCTCCTCCATGAGTAATACAACTATCTGATGTGGTCTAAAGCTGTGATAAGATGAGCACAAAGGCCTGTAGGCGCATTAAACCCCCCCCCCAAAAAAATCTGTGAATAACTTTGAGTAACTACATTGAATTAAGATCAATATCTACGTAATGCCTTCTGGCAGATTCTTTTGAAGTGTAAAAGATACCAAAATTAAAGATTTTGATGCCACCGTCACTGGTATCAGGTTTTTTTTGGGGGACTGGTCCGTCTCGGTTATCTGTAGCCGAGCCCAGCAGGATCTATTGTCGGGGCAGACGATCTCTTTTGAGCGACAATGCTGAAAAATATTAACTGTCTCTCTCCATTGTTGTGTGGCATAAATTGTCCCCTCTGTGCGATTCATGTGGTAATAAGTATAACCGGTCACAGCACTTAAGCACAGAGGAGCAGGCTTGATGGCTTATTCCCATTCAAATGACAGTGATACGGTGGGGAGAGGCAGAAAGTGACAGGGGAGTGATAAGGCTGAAGATGCACATTTCATAGAAAAGGAAATGAAAAGGGAGTAAACATGACAGAGAAGACATGAAAAGTAAAGAGAAATAATGGGTCTGATGATGAAGTCTGGTTGAATGAGACCAACTGGAAAGCAAAGGACAAAACCATCAGAGACCAAATGTTTGTTTGCCTAAATTTGAAGTCCCACTGTCTTTTATTTAATTTTTGCAGTGTGTGTGCAGGTGTGCCTCTGTGTGTGTATAGACATTACTGAGCTTCACAATAAGCTTGTTGGATTTGTAACCAGTTCAACTTTGATCAATGTTTTTATTATGATCATCTAAAGTCTAGCAGGTTTTTACTTTCTGACCTTCTTCTTATGAATGACATTAAAGGGTGTGAAAACATCTGGTGAAATTCTTTAAAAAAACCACCAACAGTGAATTTCCCCTACAAACAAGTATATACTGTATATACTGTGTATCCAAAGCCTGAGCTGTATTGTATTTGTAGCTGCCCTTGTCAATATAACAAAGCAGAGAGTCTCTACGGGTGCAATACTTCATTCTTCTGACGTTGAGATGACCAGTAGTATTACTTCGAGCACCGTGAAAACTAAAATAAACACAAAAATGACTGCTTATTTTTACAGTGTAACAACTGTATATTAATTATTTCTTAAACAACTCAAAATAAGGCCGCACCTCTATACAGACAATTAAAAAATAATGCCGCTCAATTTGCATACAACATTTTCTAGTAGCAGAAAGTATAATAGTGACCTTAAACACTGTATGCAAACATTTTACAGCCTACAGAATTTCTAGCTTACACACAGAGCTTGATCATCACGCTGTTTGTCTGAGCTAAAACATTTTAAAAAAAAATCACATACATGCCCCGAAAATGAGACAAAGGAGCTCACACAGTCCGTATGAACATTAATTGAAACTGACGTGGCTCGGGATGCCTCCGGCTGGGCCAGATATCTGTCAGGATCCTCTGCTAGCCTTGAACTAATTGTATCTTATAATATTCTGAAACACTGTTAAAAAATCATCTGAGACCAATAGAGTTCAAAATGAATAGAGTTTACTATCAATCAATAATACAGCAACACCCGAGTTCCTTTCCGGAAAGCAACTGAACTCGAACAAACATACACACACTTTTATACCCTTGGCGGCTCCTCCTTTCCAAGCCTGAGTTGGGGACCTCCTTTATGACCTTGAGAGTAGGGCTACCTCATACACCATTATTTCTGTGCCCTTCCTTTTTTATAATATTTCTGCTCACTCAAACAATCGTGTCTATGAACTCCCCTTCGGTGATGTCAACTCTATAACTCCCCCACATTTGCCTCTGTTTTATACACTATTGCTTCTGAGCTGGGCTCCAGTTGGGAAAAAATAAATGAATAAATAAATAAAAAAGATGTATTTCAACACTTGTACCATTCTTATCTATGCATGCTCTACCTAGTGTGCCACTCAGCTCAAACCTTTCTAAATTATTAATGGCACTCGTAATCCTTGCTGAAAATATCAGCATCTTCATTGGTCCCCAAAATCTAGTATCAGCCAGGCTCTAGTAATTGGTGTTATCCATTATGAATTGACTGTCTTTATATAATCATGAAACCATTTTAGTGTCAATGTTAAGGTCATGTAATGATAAATTGGTAATAGGTTTCTCAGTATGTGTCATTTTAATGACAAGCTGCCTGGCTTGCCGACACCTCAGTGACGACCTTTACATATATCAAGTTTAGGATAATAAAAACACCAACCTTTTCTTTAACAAGACATAATGTTTCTTACATGACCTGCTTCAGTGGATCAACCAGAAAAGGTGAAATTGAGGGCAGAGGAGGAAGTGGATGATGAAGACATACCAGACTTCAGGACTCTCCAGCTGAGCACAGAAAATGCTCATTTCTTCATGAATCATGCCAATGGTACCATTTATGACCGTTTGATAGACTTTGTTGCATTGGATTCAGCGGTCAAAATAAATCACAGCTTATTATGATGCGTAACATTTTGTCTTCTAGATGAAGAGATGCCTCCTATAAAACATGGAAATACCATCACAGACCGACGCAGTACCTTCCAGCCTCACTTAGCGCCTGTGGTGACTCCCAGACAGGTACAAAAAAATTAATGACACATTCAGGGTTCGTAGTCTTGAAAGTTTGGAAAATGCTTAATTTAATAATTAATTTACTTACTTGATGCAGATCTAGAAGATTAGAGGGATATAAATGTGCTAATTTACACAGCAATTTCACAATTCTCCCTCTCTGGTTCTCCAGTAACACCTTAAAAGCTTCCACCTGCTGTGAAGTGCTATTTAAATGACAATATTTACAGACGCAGCTGTCCTCCAGAGAGCAGTTGACTGATTAGACAGTCCTGTACAGCATTTACATGAAATATTATCTTTTTGTTATAGTCTGGAAGTTAAATTCAGCCAAAGATATAATTGAAAAAAAGACAAAGATAAGCTTCATTGAGAGCAAATTGTCAACTAACTTGTTACCGTAATGAAATGTTCAAGTTTAGAGCTGCCCATTACATAGACATGCCTCCGTGAAATCTGCCAGCCAAGGCTCACTTTAAACCAATACACATGATCGCTATGACTGCAGTTTAATCACTGCAGAAATCACTTGGGAAAAATGTTTTTTTTAAGGAGTAATGAAAAAGTGAAACAGATGGTAAACATACGGCTTTAATGAATGGCAAAAACCTGAAGGAAGGCTAAGCTTTGTGGACCAGCCATTACTTCAAAAACCTTCTGGTGACCTGCGCAAATGGGAACGTTTTTTGCTGTATAATTATACTACAGACGTTTCAAAAAGAATGGAACGGCACAGAAGTCAGTCAATTCAAATCAACTCCATTTTATTTATATAGCGCCATATAACAAAGTTCTCTTAGGGCACGCTTTCATATAGAGCATCTATGGGGGAGGACAGCACAGTACTGTTGTAAAAGTAAAGCAATAGTAGTAGTAGTAATGTTATTGATGTTAATATTAATAAAAATAACTCTGGGTTCAACAATCCATATCCTACTTTTCAAACCATACTTTACTGTCTAAATATATTTCTAACCATTTAAATCTCAGTTGTTTTTTGTAGGAAATGTGATTTTCTTGCCATCTTGTGCAGGTTAAAATGGTCCTGGAGAAGCTGTATGAAAACAAGAAGATTGCTAGTGCCACTCATAATATTTATGCATACAGGTCAGTAATGTCAGATATATTGTTGCATGTGTATTCATATAAATGATCGAACATCTGTCATGGATTTATTATGCAAATCATACCAACACCCTCAGGTGGTTAGTGTTACAGTGTGTCTCATTAGTGGAGAAGAACATGAAGTAAGTAAAGAGTCGAGGCCTGACTGTTGTCTAAAGGGCACATTGCTGCATTAAAGGTCAACAAAAGCACCAGAGAAAATTAAGGCTTTCTGGTTGCTTTGTGTATTACGTGAATAGATATGTGTATATGCCCTTCTGCATGCGTGTTTGTTTTTTCGGCGTGGTCTAATGAGGTCGATATGGAGCTGCTGATGCACCGCTGGGTGGTCATTATCACAGGGAGGAGATGTTGACATTTAGACCACTTAAACATTTCTGGTGAAGAAGCTGCCAGTGTCACAGCGTCATTCTCTGACCAAAACATGTCTCAGTGCCCTCCCGTCTAACGCCAAGTTGTCACGATTCTCTCTGTTGTAGGATTTACTGTGAGGACAGGCACAGCTTCCTGCAGGACTGTGAAGACGACGGCGAGACAGCCGCAGGGGGGAGATTGCTCCATTTATTGCAGGTTATCATTTCATTAAGGAATATACTAACCTCGACCCAATACATCACTCTTTCAGCTGCATACTACATTGCATGTTGCATTTGTCAGAAAGGAACAAATGCCAAAAGAACTGACGAATGAGTCAGTTTTCCCAAGATTGATGTTTCAAGCACATTGTTAAATTTGCTGCCACAGCCAACTTTTGTTTGGCTTCTGTGTACTTTCTTTGCTGTCTGTTTTAAGCCGCCTTGTTCATTTTCACAGTCTGAATAATTTGGCATCTGCTGTGGCTTTTACACTAGGATTGTTATGAGTAAGGAGCTTTCCACAGACTCCAGCAATATACTTAAACACCCTCTTGTTTTCTGTGGTAGTTTAGTACCTCGTCCATCATACGATTTTGAAGACATTTTCCTCATTAAAGATTGCATGGTATACATATGCAATATTAAGCTATATATTGTATGACATGGATCAGATCGTGTCCCATCAACTGTCCAAATAGATAAAATCTACAATCTTATAAAACTGAGAAAAAACGGCAAACCCTGACATTTGAGAAACTAGATGCAAGCAAATGTGTTTGGAAAATGACTTAAATCAAAAGACCTGATAATTAATGTTCTGATGTTTCAGCTCATTGTATCAGTGGGTGCTCCACATGGGGGGGAAGAAATTCATCATTGCATCATGAAAACACCAGACATTTAATGTTAATCAATCATTGAATTATTATTTTCTTTACAGGTTATTCCATTAATTGCTTATAGCCTGTTGGGTTTGTTTTTAGTGTAGTACATCACTATTATGATATCATCTCATCCTGAGATCAGAGCAAACACATTTGTTTCAGTAAGTGCACCTCTACACAGAGATTGAGTTTTTACAGTTTTACATGGGGACTGACCTCTCTAGTATGACCCACAGCAATAGTATTTACATAATGTGTAAATTTCCACACTCCAGAGAAATAGCTATTAAGCTTTTCATTTCACATATCAAAGAGGCACTTGTCTCTGGCTTGTGCTGTCAGATGGCACCATGATCCACACACACACACCCACATCACACTGAAATGGGCAATTGTCCACACGCTTTTTGTTTCCCTGAAATATTGAATGAAGGCCAGAGAAAGGTTTGTGGCAAAAGAAAGGGTTTGCTGTAATCACAGTTCAGCAGTGACTTGTAGTAGCTCTGTCATAGTCATTACCAGTGGGTGCCGAGTTGTATTAGACCTTTCCCAGTTGAGATCCATGACTCGTGAAGAGATAAATCTGTGTGAAATAATGCATTGCATTCTGGGTGCGTATGTCAGAAACTGTTGTGCTGCACAGAATTCAGATGAATCAAGCTGTCTTTGACTGAGTGTTCCCTTCCAAAAGAGCCAGCAACTTGCGCAGATAATCTTGGCTCCAATTTGCTTTAAATACCTTTTGGATAAATACATTTACAAAACAGGCCACTGTTAGTACGTCTCTACTAAAATATCTGGAAGCTTGTAAAGCATCATTTCTAATCCGTTTCTTTTTGGTGAGGCCTCAGCCCCAGGAAATGTAATATGTCGCAACTCTTCACATTAAAGCTGCTCTAATAAGTAATTTATATTAGCAGTGGGTCAGATGTGTAATGTGAAATGTGTCACCTAAAAATGACAAATACACACATAATTATCACCCAGTTCTGCACCTGCACTCAAGGGAGTTTTAAATGTTTTGCAGTTCATTATTTCGCTTTAGCTGCCTGCAACGTTACTGTTTTGGTTCAGTCTCACCGCTCTCATTATCATCATTTTCTGCAAACTCTAAAAATCCACTGTACACTTCCTGGTCAGCACTAAATAGTAGTTAGTGACTAGCTGGTTAACATAGTGGAGCATTTAGCTACTAATGAGCCAGATATATCCTTCACTTTTGCTAAAAGCAAAGTGAATGTTGGACTTGCATTAGTCAGGTGACCAGAAACATTACTCCAGAGGAATGATAGTGTTGCTTTCTTTTGGCAGGTTGTGTAAAAAACAACCAACATGTTAACCAATTTGACTTCATAAAGTAAGTAATATTCACTGTTGTGTTGACTTCTTTTTGTGCCGTCATGTCTGTTTAACTTTAAATTACTTTTTTAATCAATTTGTGACTATTTGAAATAGATTATTTGTGCTTTGCAATGCAACTAGTATACCCAGTCTGTACATTTAAAACAGATGTTAACTCAGCAACTTCCCATCATATTTGCTTTTCCCCATGTGGACATACATAAAAACTGATTAAATGACATACCATCAGGTCACTTCCTGCAGCTGACTGACCTACTGTAACCGCAGTGATAGCATCAGGTCTGCAGTCTTCCTGCGCAACGTACTGATTAATCTTATACTTGTATCACTCAGCGTACTGAGCAATTTAATGAAGAGCTTTCTCCTTAATCTATTCTTCTCTAATCTCATTCCTCTCCACAAGCCTTTCTTCCTTGTTTCCGCATTTAGATTTGTGCGTTCTGCCAATGAATGTGGACGCGTGAGGTGACAAATAAAAATATGATCTGATTAAGTGTCAGCAGCCAGATGTGGATGAGTCCCCTCAAATGTCAATGAACATTTTGTGTGTTGCAGTGTGGAGCCAAATCTCCCTATTTACGTAAAAAGAATAGTCTGGCACTTTGGGGAATTTGCTTATTGGCTATTTAT
Organism: Gadopsis marmoratus; assembly: GCA_036023855.1. NCBI lineage: Eukaryota > Metazoa > Chordata > Actinopteri > Centrarchiformes > Percichthyidae > Gadopsis > Gadopsis marmoratus. Next base: position 88,649 of record JAVQJF010007313.1, read on the forward strand.
AAGGAGTTTGTTGAGAGGATTAATGTCAGTTTAATCTCTGCATGCTCGTCATAGGAATGCAGGATATGTATAAGCTTAGCCCACGGAGGTAGTTATCAGAAGACAGCCGTTTACCCCAAGTAAAAACAAAAATCCACCCTAAAAAAATTCTAAGTTTTATATTTACATATTATTTCTTATTAACTAGCAGACGAGTCCACAATACATCCAAGAGTGACCTGGGTTTCGATTACAGTATTTCTGAGATGTTGCAAGCATCAACTGCTAACTCTTCCCCACTTTAAACTTTCAACCTGCATTAAGTGATTTATTTGGCCACTTGGGGGCAGCGCAAGTAAGCGGCAACACATACATACACATATTATCACCTTTTAAGTTGAAATAGCAAACAGTTGCTTATTTACACATTCAGTCATTCATTTGGAGTCGTGCCTCTGGCCACCTGGTGAATGTAAGTCTGTTACGTCCCTATCTCGAGTCTAGGGGAACCGTAGGTAATCGTAACATAAGGTTTATAGGGAAACAATGGAAACACAGTGTGGGCTATAAACAGCTGGCTGTTTATTAACCTTATTTTCTTCAGGCAACATACACACACAACCTGGGGGGAGAGGGAGGACAACGGGTGGAAGCCAAAGGAAACACCAGAAATAGAACAAAACACCCCCTAAGCACTACCAACAAACTAAACACAAAAAGAACAACCATAAGGCTGTCTATCCGCCTCTAAATAACAAACAGGGAAAGCGACACAGGAGTGGCTCCACCCAACTTCCTAGTGTCTCTAGACATCCACCTCGCTGCGTCTGTACATGTACAGGGCGCCCCTGTCTTACCTAGTCATCTCCTCTCCTCTCAGTAATCGAATGCAGGCAATCACACAGGGTCTTTCAGGTTTCAGTTCTCTGTCACAGTCAGTAGCTCCTCTCCTCCACCACCTCACAGCTCTCCAGGTGTCTCCATTTCTGTCCTCCTAATTGGGCCGCACCTCGCTGCTGATAGGCCGGTCCACATCGGCACGCCCACTCCAGGCCACCCACTTACCTGTGGGTTCCTCATTTGATCCAATGTTAGTATAAAAATATTGATGAGAGCAGCTCATATTTTTATGTTTTTGAGTTTATGTTTATGGTTTTATTGTATGTTTTTTTTATGGGTATTTATATCTTTCATAAACATTGTTTATAGGAGTACTGTAATCTCCATGCTTTTATGGATTAAAGAAATCAAACCTCAGACCTTCCAGTCTTGGCGCTAACCTTAACTAAACATGTCCTGGAGCTAGATATTGAGAAACAAAGATGAAAGTGAAGTTAATTTTCTCATCACGCTCTGTGGAAGATAGCAAAGTAGCGATATATCGCCACATTTTAGACAGACAGCTGGTAGCCTGAGCAAGATACATTTAATTAAGATTCATCCACCATAACGCGACAATTTCACACTTTATTGTATTCGTCTCTTGCCAAGTTCTCTCAAATTCACATTATTTTCACATTTATGATGCGTTTGCTTCTCACCACAGATTCTGGACGTCCGTAATGTTGTGGTGGTCGTGTCTCGATGGTATGGGGGTATTTTGTTGGGTCCTGACCGCTTCAAACACATCAACAACTGCGCTAGAAACATCCTGGTGGAGGGAGGATACACTGCCTCCATGGTGAGACACTCTTCGGCCCTTTGTCATCTTCCAATGACACATCATCAGTCAAATTCAACTTTGCTGTCAGTTTTTTGGGAACTGGGAAACACCTGGTATCTTGCAGTTTAATTGACTATTCTATTCTCATGGTTCTCCAATTATCTGAAAACAAGTAGAAAATATTAATTTGTTTTTTTGATAACCAAAGCAGAGTCTGTAGAGTTTTTCCAACACTGAGTTACAGGTTATTGTGAGACATAGGTTTATTAAAATAATACAGAGTGTCTGTTCAGCTTGCTTTGTGTTTCCACAGTAACAGGACCTATTAGCTGTCACATTAGGGACATTGGCTCACTTGAAATGTATGGTTGCCACATTTTCTGGAGATCAAACACAGTCTCCTCCCTTTCAGCATCCTGAAGCTAGGTCCAGTCTGCTTTGAAGTCATCTTTGTGTCCTGCAAAGTTATTCCATTGATAACACAAGTGACCTATGAGCTGGTGCCACAGATAGATTAAAGGTACTGCAAACCTACTGTTAAAAGTATCCAACTTCAAAACCGCCATCAACTCACTGTAAAAATCAGCATTTGATTTCATTCCATTCCTGAGAGCAAAGCCTCAGTTCCCCCCTGGATGTGAAGCCTGGACTCTATGAAGCTGGACTTAAAACCTCTGCAGAGTAGCTTGTGTCCAGTTAATGAACTGCTTTAAAAATGATAAACTAAGAGTTTAAAATTGATTCTAAAACAAGCAGCTTTGTTGGCGTAAGCTGCCTGAAGCCTCTCTAAAGCTGTTTGATTGAAAGGTCAAAAGAGCATTGCAATCATTCAGACCTGATAAACATCTGCCATCCATGAAGGAACATATTTTCAGAAGGGGGGGGGGCGTGCATAAACACCTGACAGATGTAGCATCACATTTTCTGCAGGTAAATCTGAACCTTGTATGAAAATGATATCACAACAGGATTAACAATATGGTCTACATGAGCTTTGATTTAGTATTTTAACCTGCAACAGCTCAGCTGCTGCTACCTCAGTGAAAACTGCACAAAAGAAAATCATGCACTTACAGGCTATGTTTCAGGCACTGTAGTCGTCCATCATGTTTGCCCTCAGAATCAGCAGCTGTCAGTACAGAGCGTTTGGTTTGATCTCCTTACCTCCACACATCCATAGCGGGTTAGCCGCTGCTCTGCGGCACAAGAGGACACCGAATTTCAGTTTCAAAAAAATAAGAAAACACTGGATTTACAGGATAAACGCTGACAGGCAGTGAAAAAATAACTGTATAAATTCTGCACAAATGTTCCTGGGGTTGAACAGAAACATGCAGCCTCACTTTCACTGTTGGACGCTGTGTCCCTTTTTTTTCATGAAGCCTATTGTATAGTTGGACTATTTAATATGAAGAAATATGCTATTTCTTCTGCACCATTCATTTGCTATGGCCAGTTATTATGTTAAGCAGCTACTCTTAACATTTACCTGAGGTGAAGGCAGGCAGCCACGTCAGGATACTTAAGAAAACCAGATATATAAACTCAAATCCATCCTATAATTGTTACGATTTTTCAGTTAAAGTTGTGGACCGACCGACAGACAGAAAGCAGTTAAAGTTGCCAGACCTCCTGGCAAGAGGAAGCATGTATAGGGAAACAAAATAGGTCCCAGAATTGAACATTGAGGTGCACCAATTTAATCTGTCAAGAGATGTTATTGATGGAAACCCAGAACTTTCTATTGTCCAGGTTAAGAAACAACACACTTTAGGTCAGTTCCTGAAATCCTGTGCCAATACATGTCATTCACCATGTCAATCTATTTGCATTTGTCAGCTAAAGTATAAAATGGAAACAGGACAATAATTCTGGGGAATAGCGTTGGAAAACAATTTTGCCATAGGTGAATGCAAAATTAGATAAAATCTCTGAATACTTGGGTTGGAATTAGGAGGAAAATAGACGAAAGAAAACAAGAGCTGAACCATCAGTTTTACACCTCAGGACCTCACAAGAGCAAAGGTTGCTGACAGTTATTTTGCAACATGTGCGTTGCTTATTTAAATACAGTAACAAGGCTGCTTCCTGCCAATTAAAACTACAGAGAAACTCCAACCCAAATTGGGGAGGAACATTTTTTTAATGGTAACTGGGGAACAAACGACCTGGATTGTCAGAGCAATAATTAGTTAGGATGTTTTATCAGAGTACATAAGAATGCAATATTTAGTTTGATGCAATTATTGGAATACATTAAAGCAGTATGGTGCGTGCCAATCAGTACATTGTAATTTGCATATTTCAGTATGGCAGGGAAACACAACAGGGGTCCAGGCAAAAGTGTCTGAGTCATGAGCTTTTAAAGAAGCACTCAAATGTTAAACATGGGAACAGCTTTGGCACCATTAAGTGGTGTGCTAATGTAAGATAATCATTAGTCTGTTTATTCTAATCCTTTCCTCTTGTTTCACAGGATGAGGACATCAAATCAGGAGCGAAGACAAAAATACCAAAAAGCAAGAAGACAAAATGAATTGCAATAAGACTTCTATTTCCCAGTAATGTCAAAAGCTTATTTTTATCAATTTCAGACACGTCTTAATAGAGACAAACAGGGATTTCTTGGAATCACAAATCATTTATTCAAAATAAATATGTTGTTATGTATTTGTTAAATTGTTGTTTCCGCTGGTCTCTTTAGCTCTGCAATGTTTTTGCACCATTTTGAGTTTACAGTATGACATGTTTCAATTAAAACAATGTATCCATGAGATTTGTACAGAAAATATGACTTTGACATGAGCGGAACCATGACTTCAGTCCCACAATACTGATCGCCTTTATTCTAAAACATCACTACACACTTGAGTGAATGAGTTTGTTCGGGAGACGACAAATGGCATACCTTATTGTCCTTGAAAGCATTAATTCAGCCCTCAGACGAATCTGTGCGTGAATAAAATTCATAGTCAATTCATTCAGCATTTCCATGAAATATGATCAGACATCACTGCTCATCAAAATGAAGTTCACTGAGTTTCGCTGACATTATACACTCTGACTTGCATAATTCACGTCTGTTTTCCACAATGCATTTAATATTAAAGCCTGCTGAATAGCTTTTCACAGTTGCATGTTCTCTCCGAGCATTTACACTGGCTCCTGTGGGATTTTCCCTCACCCCTCCGTTTTGGTTTTACTAGATCCCCCGAAAGATACGGTCTGCATATCCAGTGCTGGCTTTAGGCAGCAGAGGAACTGCTTTCTAAAAATACCCTGGGCTCCTCTGTGCACTTGGCAGTTTGGTATTCAACGTTACAACTTGATTATAGTGATTTAACAAACTAGATTTTTTATCTGGGTTCAGTATCTGATAGCTTGATCCAATAAGGAACACAAATGAAACACAATAGGCAGAGCTCCCTGAAATTTAGCTCCATGTCTGTTGTACAAAGCTGCCTACTCATTTCAGCCACTTAGCAGGTAGTTGTTTTCCCTGAGAGGCTGTCATCACGCTGAATCCATCATCTCAGCCCTCAACCATATTTTGCAGAGGCTTGTGAAGAAGTCTTGGAGCTAAATTCATACTCGAGGCTGAGGAGGATAATTAGCCTACTTTGGATATTTCAGATTTCATCCATCTAGTGGTTCCTGCTGTCAGCCGTGACAACACACTTTGGAACTTTGGTGTTGCCTGGCTCGAACAAGACTCTGATTGTTGTAGTAAAATCGAAGAATGTAAATGTCCTTTTAAAGCATCCAAGTATGGATCCCCAAAGTGTTAAATATAATAACACAATGAGTCAATAAAAATAATAAGAAAATACACTGAATAAAATCAAATGAAATATAAACTATCAATTGTAAAATATATAAATGAATATATTTTGAAATAAGTAAGAAATGATTAAAACTCAGTGTTATAAAATGTTATTTCATCATTCTTAAATTACGCTGAAAGATGAGTGGACAGAGTTGGAGGACAACTCCGCTGACATGAAAACATTTCTCTGACATTTTATAATCATGAGCTGAGTTTTAATAATTTCACATTTATATATTTGACAGAATTCATTCATATGCTTATTTATTTGATAGTGTTTGTTTATTTAATATTCAACGCTTTGGGGCTCCATATATTTAATCTGAGTTTCATTAGTGGGGGGATTTGTATGTTGATCAGTGATATTAGAGAATGTGTTAATTGGCCAACTTAAGAAATGAGCTACATTCTTGGAGGAAACAACGAAGGAAGTAGAGGATGTTTGTTCCTCGTGTCTTCATGCTATGTCAAGTGGATTTATCAGGACATCTTTGAAACACTGAACTTGGCTGACTGGCTCCTCGCAGTCGTCCTGCAGGCTGCAGCTCACATCGTTTTCACGCGTCTCGACCGCTTCACCTGTTGATTCTGGCTCCGTGGAATTTACGACGCCGAACGTCAAGTGCGCAGAACTCACTGTCGTGAGAGCGGAACTCGTCTAGCCTCCAAAATAAAAGCGTAAGCACCTGACGCCTCTTTGTCTCGCAGACAACGCGCACGTGCGGGTGTGGTTTTACTGTATTTTTGGTGGTTTTGATCTGATGAACAACTTGACTTGATGGACTCGTCTGTTTGGCTGCCCTTTAGGCCTCATGTTGGCTTTGAACACCGTGTTCTGTGAGGGAATATGTCGAGAAAACAGTAACTGTAATCAAACACGTTAAAATAGCTCCAGAAAGGCTTATTTTAAAATGTTGATAGCCCTCAACCTTTTCAAAAGCTTTGCAGTGAGGCGTTTTATTGTAAAGCCATAACCGGATATAAAGCTTGTTTTGTGCTGGCGGTTTGACGTCGGTGACAAAAGCGAGTGAGCGCTCCGCGGTACCCGCACATCCCGCAGCCGAACCCGCTGACCAGGGAGGAGAGAGAGCACAGGGAGAGAATGAACAACAATGAAGCTTGCATTTGAACTGGCTTCTTCCCAAGTCAGAGGTCTTCTCTGGTGGAAAATGGAAGATTTGGGGAAAGTGTTTTCATGCAGTCGCAGGTCTTCAGTCAGGTGCGACCCCTTGGTGAAGTGGAGCGGAGCAGCCGGACTTGGTCGGTGTTCTTGTGCGTGAAATGAAAAGGGTCTACGATGATTTCGGCTTGAGAATTAACTATGGAGTCCAACTCCAGCGGCAACTTGACTCCCGCGGTGTCTGAGGCTGGGACTGTCCTCCCGGGGTACCTGGCGGTGATCTTATCGGTCCTCATGGTGATTCTGGTTGTTGTGGTGGTGGCCGGGAACGCGCTGGTCATCATGGCTTTTATTGTGGATAAAAGCCTGAGAAATCAAAGCAACTACTTCTTTCTGAACCTTGCTATATCTGATTTTCTCGTGGGTGAGTCCGTGCTTCTTCTTCTTCTTCTTCCTCCTCTTCCTCTGTCAGTTCGCTCAAATTCGGCTCTTTCAAGTCTTTTGTTCTCCCTTATGAATGAAACCCCACTCAAAGGCTACTTGTAGACGCCCAGAACACATTGTTATCTCCCTACAATATAATTATAGTGAGTCACAGTGCTCATTGGCGAGTTCATGCTGACCTTACAATCCTTCCTGCTCCATCCATGTGTTAAATTGCCATGAAGTGTTGGGTATATTTGTAGCATCTCTCTGTTTTATTTATTTATTTTTCCTTATTGCGCTTCACTTATCTGCAGCGTCAGATAAATTGCACCCTTCTCTTTAATGGAATCGCCAATGCAGAGTGCTCTTGTTTCTAAAATGCCTTTCACTCCATCTGTGCAGCGGTTAGTGTTTGCAGAATGCAGCAGCCAGTCTTTTCTTTTGTCACATGTAATGGCTCTCACCTCCAGGCTGCCTGCAGGTCTGGAGGGGTGTGAATGGTATTATTATAATAATATTGGCTGGGGGGGGTCGAATCATCATGTAGTGTGTGTGTGTGTGTGTGTGTGTGTGCCTGTTCCAGGTGCCTTCTGCATCCCGGTGTACATCCCATACAACCTGACAGGCCGGTGGATGCTGGGTAAGGGCCTCTGCAAGGTGTGGCTGGTCATGGACTACCTGCTCTGCACCGCCTCAGTCTTCAACATTGTCCTCATTAGTTATGACCGCTTCCTGTCAGTCACACGAGCAGTAAGTACAGGCTGTGGAGGTGCTCATTACCACACACACACACACACACACAGGTAATTGACATACTGTACTCAGTCGATGAAAACAATTTTATAATGTCTTCTGTCGCTCTGTGGGAGCTTTTCAAAATTGGAAAAAATGGTGTCGTAGTGATGTCGTCAGGGTCATGTCGGTTTGGGATTGAGATTTACATTTTTTTATTTCGTATTTTTCAGAGGTGTGGGGTTTGGAAGAAGTGGGTATTTAGGAGGCAGGGGGGTGTAATGAAACAAGCTATTGAGTTGTGTTATGATATAAGGAGCGTGACTCATACCGAGACTAAAATTCAGGATCTCTCGGCTTCTGCTGCAGTTTTGTTCATTGTTTTTTTAATCTCTCCCCCAACATTTTGTGAAATACAAAATAGCACAGTGTGCACCTCTTAAAGGGGGTTTAACCAGGAGAATAACAGCCAGATATTTATTGCCCCTATTATCAGTGTAAAACCTGATACAATGTTTTTTTTTAACCCAATGCCCTACATATGGTCAGTATTAGTCATCAAGTATAACTTTTCTGGCCAAGATTAAATCTTTATGTCTCTCAGACAATATGTTTGTTTGTGCTTGGTTGGCATTAAACTGAAATGCTTCCAAGTGGATAATTTTTATGGCCTCTCTGCCTGCAATATGTTTAATTTACTAAATTAGTTTGACGGCACACTGCTTACTGCGCAGTGGATGGTAATAACATATTTTTGCTTCTGGTTTACGGGTTGTTCTAAGTATTTTAGTAGGAAATCATATTTATTCATTTATTTTAAATCCACGGGGAGCAGGATTTCTGTAATTTACAATGGAAATGGGGGAGTCTTCCTTTTGTAACGATCACTTGAGGCTGGGGCCAGAAACAGAAGTGGCTCTATTCCATTATTTGTTGATTCAGAGAAGTGGATTTTTTTAAGTTGCAGCATCATTGTTTCCCAGTGACATACCCAGCTGTTGCAACCGCAAAGAGACATTTGAAGGTTGTGAGGCAAAGAAAAGATCAAAAACAGCAACAACAATGACAAAGAGAGCAGCAGATATTGGAGCCCTGCTAAATGATAGAGCTTAGACTAGGAAGAGAATTTAAAATGGAGCGAGCGCGAAGAGAATGAGTGACGGGGGGGATGAGTGGATCGGAAGAGACCAGATGTCTCTTTCACACTTGTGTTGCATCAGTGAATGTGGCTCTCAGCCTGACATTCCCCTTCTCTCTTTGGCTTCAGTGACATAAGGAGGAAGAAGAGCCTCACGAGTGGGTTTTATTTACAGCATCTCTCTGCTCCTCTGAGGCAGCACAATACAAACAGGGCTTCAGTTGAACAAGGCACGCACTCCTCAGAAGCAAGTGCGTTTGTAAGCCTGGTTGTATGTGAGCAGCTGTGGTTGTTTGAAACGTAACAAAAAGTGGTATTGTGCATCACTGTGAGTCACACTTGTGCCTCTCTTTTGACACAGGTTAAATACAGAGCACAGCGAAACATGACCCGGCAGGCTGTGTTCAAGATGGTGGCGGTGTGGATGCTGGCCTTCCTCCTCTACGGCCCTGCCATCATCTTCTGGGAGACGGTCGTAGGCCAGAGCGTCATCCCGGCTCACGAGTGCTACGCCGAGTTCTATTTCACCTGGTACTTCCTGCTCAGCGCTTCTACCTTTGAGTTCTTCACCCCGTTTGTGTCTGTGGCTTTCTTCAACCTCAGCATTTACCTGAACATCCATCGCAGGAACAAGAATGGGGGCGCCTGCGCCGAGGACGACGCCAAGACGCAGAGCAACAGTAAGAAGCACAGGGAAGGAGGAGCCTGGTCTGTGTTTTTCGTGAAGACTCGGAAAGTGTCGTCCAGCGAGCCTACAGCCATCTCTGCAGTTATCGAGGACGACGATGTCCTGTCCCCCTCCACCAGCGAGCACCCTAATACCAGTCAGAAATTCACGCAGAGGGAGAAGTTCTCTCCTAACAGAAAAAACTCCACGCTCTTTCAGCACACGGCCTCCTGCATGGCGCCCAGCCGCAGGACACAGGCATCTCGTCTGTCACGAGACAAAAAGATAGCCAAATCTTTGGCCATTATTGTCTGCATTTTTGGGGTATGCTGGGCTCCTTACACTTTACTAATGATCATTCGCGCCGCCTGTAGCGGTGCATGTGTGGCGAACTACTGGTACGAGATCACATTCTGGCTTCTGTGGCTGAACTCCGCCATCAACCCGTTTTTGTACCCTCTGTGCCACAGCAGCTTTCGAAGGGCTTTCTCTAAGATACTGTGTCCTAAAAGACAATCAGTCCAGCCTCAGATTGAGGCTCAGTCTTATTAGATGAATTCAATTGCACTTCCATGCTGTATGAATGCAGTATCTTGTTGTTGGTCAAACACTGTAAAATAAAATCCATAATACTGTTCTTCCATTAAAAAAAATCCAGTTTTCAAAAATGTTTGCATTGCAGTGAGTTGTGCGAGCAGAATTGTCGCAACATATCTGAAAGCAATACGACAGTTAACATAGAGTTATAATATACTCAATGAGGGTAAAGCAGGGCTGTCTCATGGCACATTTAAAATCAGCCATAACTTTCTGACCACTGACAGGTGAAGTGAAGAACATTGATTATCTTGTTACAATGGCACCTGTCAGTGGGGGGGGGGAGAGATATATTAGGCAGCAAGTGAACATTTTGTCCTCCAAGTTGATGTGTTGAGTCAGGAAAAATGGGCACGCGGAAACATGTGAGTGACTTTGACAAGGGCCAAACTGTGATGCCTGGACGACTGGGTCAGAGCATCTCCAGAACTGCAGCTCTTGTGGGGTGTTCGCGGTCTGCAGTGGTCAGTACCTACCAAGAGTGGTCCAAGGAAAGAAAACCAGTGAACGACAGGGTCATGGGCGGCTGAGGCTCAATGATGCTCCGCGTGGGGAGCGAAGGCTGGCCCGTGTGGTCTGATCCAACGGAAGAGCTTCTGTAGCTCAAACTGCTGAAAAGGTGAATGCTGGTTCTGACAGAAAGGTGTCAGAACACAGAGCATCACACTTTGCTGCATATGGGGCTGCGTAGCTGCAGAATGGTCAGGGTGCCCATTCTGTCTGAATGTTATGGCTGATTGCTGTAATAGCCCTTGATTAAAGTGCACCCAAGAGCCGATGTCAGATTTTTCAAATGGTGTACAGCTTAATTTTTAAATGTATGCTATCCTCCACAGAGTAGGACAGCAAGGAATAACAGGTTTAGGCTTTCTCACCACTCAGTTATTTATGTTCTGAATTCTGTGAAATGATGATTTATGCAGCCAGATAGAATTTGATAACTATAATTTAGTCTGCGATATTGTACAAGAACTACAGCACACAAGTTGTCAAATTATGGTCTGACTGGGTGAAAGCACAGCGTAGGGGGCCAAAAGCTTCAGTGAACATTCAGTTTTTCAAAGGGCTGCTGCGATGACTCCTATTTAGATCAAATTGGTGTGTAGGAAGGATTTTATGGTCTTTTATGGTTTTATAAAGTTTCATAATCTCTCTGCACATTTAACCTTTTCACTTTAGAGTTTAAAATGTGTCTTTTGCCTACGTCTTCAAAGACATACTTTTTCAAGCATTTCATCATGCAGCAATAGGATGACAAATGTGGCGTCCTCAAAGTGCAAAGCACCTGAAAAGAAGAGAATAACGTGTATTTGTTTACTGACTAGTGAGTGAACCTTTATCATGGTGATGTCTTATTTAATTTTCTCTGAAAAGTGGGCCAGAGGAAATGTCCTGTTATCTGCCATCACTAAATCTGCAGTTCATTTTAAAAAGGTGTTCTTTTTGATGTTACAAATGTACAGCATTAAAACCTTTTTTGTACAATGATATCTATGCCAAGCTAGATGGTTTTGTTCTTAAAGTGCTTTACTCAAAGTCTTGACTAGTTTATAGCAACCAAGCTACTTGACTACATTGTATTTTGGTTATGAATGTGTGTAGAATAAAAAGAACACTGCCTATTGCTTTGTAACTGTACATGTTATTGGTCAAATTTGGAACACATGTAGTGTAGAGGGAATAAGTTGACATTTTGGAAAGTATGCCTATTCATTTTTCTTGCAGAGAGTTAGATGAAAAGACTGATACCCCACTTGTGCTAAATATGAAGCTCCAGCCACTTAGCTTAGCTTAGCTTAAAGGCTGACAATGCACAACAGCTAGCTTGGCTCTGTGTGAAGATAACAAAATCTGCCTACCAGCTCCTCTAAAGTTGTGTAAAGTTGAAAATCTTTAAACTTGAGCATATAATGTGTTTTTCACTCAGAGGCTGAAGTGAACATAAACACTCACGTTCCCACACACGTGGTGGTTGCGTTCGTTGCTAGCTCTCTTGTAAGCTAACATCTGTACAGTTGGTATATTGGCTGTTAGACTGCATAAACAGTCCAGCGGTTAAATTTGTGTGTTCAACAAAATGACTAACTGCTGTCTTTTAAGTGTTTTGTGAGGGGTGAAAGGTTTGTAATTCTTTTCTGGTTCCAGTGATAAGAAAAGACTGAGATCAGCTGGTTCGGTCATGAGTGGGTGGAGAGGAATCTTGTGTTGTGTGTGAATGGATGTGTTCGGTGTTTGATACATACCTGGCAAATTACTGTTGAAAACTCACATCAAATATAATAGAATATTGATGTTGAAGTTCCCTAGAAGGCTCAGATCTTCACAAGAGACTAAACACTGCAGTGAAAATAAGTGAGTCCATCTTTTGAAGAATGTTAAGTGAAGGGCATGACAGAACTGCAGGGCATTGACCTTTGTTACATATTTCCAGCACGGATGAACAGAAACAAAATATGCTTGCAAAAGCATCCTTTGGGATTTAAGACCGCCAGGAAGCAACAGTTTTGCTCAGCCCTGTGGGAATTAAGTGGGACGTTTCACTTGAGAGAAAACAGACCCTTGGAGATTTTTGGGAGACACATACTGTAGCAAGCAATTCACGGTGTTAAGAGAAATGTCATACTAACTGGATGGTGCCTTCTTCTAGTCAACATACTTTAACATGTCTTGAAAGTCAAGTAGAATAATAAATACTCCCACAGAAACAGCAATATAAAGCATGCAGTGTGTGTAAATTGTTTAGATGCCAAGTTCATCGGTTCAGGAGCCATTTTTAACACAAGAACAGATGCAGAACATCAGCATCTTTCAAAGCATTTAGTGATTTCTCTCTGTCTGGTAAGAAACATCTCAGTTGAATTTTGGAACAGCTCCCATCGTCAGATTTTCCATCTGACTATGAATACAACACACCACATTAAGTGGTTTTTGATTTAAGAAAGTTCTTCCTCTACCATCCGAAAAAAAACTGTTTTGTCGGCCGCTGTGGTGAGAACTCTTGAGACTACGTAGATTTTTCGGCCTATCTGGTGGTGTTGATCTCCCACTGACCCCATTTAATAATAGTGGTTTAAATGCAGCGGTTGCTGTGGGTGTGGATACACATTTTGTGCCTGTTAAGCCATATCTGAAAAGTGAAAATTATTTCCCTAAAGAGATAAAAAAAAAGTGACAATGGAAATAGAGAAGTTTCCCTCTCCCAAAACGGGTGACAAAGTCATCCTCAGCCAAGGATGAGATGACTAGACTGTGGTTTAGGTGACCTGTGCAGAGACACAGGTGGACCTGCAAATAGAAAACAAATTGCTCAGTGCAAGTATTGGCATTGTTTCTGTGCGCTGTGGGAGACTTAAGGACCAATATTCACATCCTTTCAAAGAGAAAATTGGAAGCGGTTCACATCCTTCTGGTTTACGTGTGGACTGTTCTGGGGCACAAATATAGTGACAGCAATATAATTGTTATTGAACCAAATATACAAAACAAATCAGATCCCCAAGGACTGGCATGTGAACACACAGCTCTCTGGATTTACAGAGTAGATGATTGTTCGAGAGAGATAGGGTGTCACAGCCTGACCTGGTAACCTCCTCTCTAGAGGTTTTGCTGTGTGTTTCAGGGGCTGATCCCTGCCTGGTGACACCTGCACAATCACCTGCACAATCAACTGCACAATCAAGACAGCCAGGGTTCCTACTTTAGCCTCGATCTCCCTCAAGCCTTTGCCAAATTCTCTTGCGTTCTAGCCAATCTCTCAAGCCCTACTTTTTGTGAACCTACAGTGATTTTTGCAAGGAGGAACAAGGATTTTGCCTACCCGCCAGCCTGTACCTCTGTCTCACTGCGTGACCTTATTGGATTTTTGAACTCAGTCTGCCCTCTATTTCTGCTTTTGCACAGCCCTATTTCTGTTGGACTTTTTGCATTAAAACTCTCACGGCACCTGACACAGGGAGCACAAATGCTGCTGCTCACCGAACATGTGCTTCGAAGATGATAAGCTACATGCAACGTCATCTGGAGAAAACAAAATAAATACAACCCGTGAGTATATTTCAATGACAATGTTTTTTTTAAGTAGCTTGTCTTGCTGCTCGCTTTCTATATTTTGTGTTGCTCTACAGGATGGTACAACAGTGACAATTAATGAGCTGATGAAATAACTGGCAGTGTGTTGACAGCTGAGAGGAAGATTAATGCTGAGGCTGTGAAGAGAATATGAAAAAAAAATTCAACCAGGATATGAACAATGAAGGTAGTTGATTTAACATTTATTACCTGGTGTACACTCGACCACAGGATTTATGAACAAAGACACATCCTGGCAACCCACCAATATTGCTGTTATGAACTCTTTAACAGGATTCACACAGCATAGAAAAATGGGTAATCGCAGGGAACAGCATCCTCAGCTCACCCTCATTGAGGTCATTGTAATAAAACAACACATCACAGACTTCTCTGCCAGAGATCTTAATTAACCCTCATGCCCTATGCATGCTAATTGCCTGCAGAGAAATACTCCACAGTATACTCTTACCACAAGAGATCAATCACACATGGCTTTTTTCATCATTCATTTCAGCGTTTCTGTTTAACTTGTTAATTGCTACCAACCACTTCAGGTCTTCCCATCTGGGCCAACGACGTCTTGAACTTACATAAAATTGTAGGTCAGGACTTGTGAAAATCCAGAATAGCGTTTCTCATGTTCAACTTTTCAACTCTGTGGTTGTCTTATTTAACTTTAAGTAAACTGGCATATTCTTGTTCACCAGCCACAGGGTTTGTGCTCATTGGCTGTTATTAGCGAAGTGCTGTCAGGCTGATTGACAACCTGCGAAGGGACACAAACAGGAAACATCCCACTTGTCTTCCTTTACCTTTGACACTGCCGGGCAGTTTCTTGGAAATATTTGTTACAGGCAATGAACCTCAGCTGTCATTTTATGACCACTGACAACAAGTAAGTATTCATTTACCTTTTTCCTGTTTTCAGCATGCCGCAGCGGCGCTTTGAGCTTAATGCTAACATCAGCGTGCTAACATGCTGATTTTAAAGCAGCTATTATTGTTATTTTTATAATAATGATGTGTCAATTGACAACGTGAAAACAATGTGTAGAGAATTATCACCTGAATCTGCAGCTCCACTTGGCTTTCCGTTTCTAGTTAGCTGTCCAGCCCACGACTTTACTAATTGGTTCACTCCAATTGTTCACAACGTGTTGTTATCAGCCACCACAGGCAGCTGTTTTCATAGAAAAAGCTCTAAAAACCTGCTGTGCACTACCTGCTCAGCACCAAACAGCAGACAGACACAGTTAGCTTGTGATCACAGTGGAGCATTTAGAAGCTAAAGAGCCAGGTATTTCCCTCAGGAGTTGGTGGAGACCAAAAAGAGAGCTAAAGGAGAGATACTATTGGACTCCAAATGAATGCTAATGTTGCTTTGTAACTGCTGAATCTGTAAATAAGAAACTATTTGCCATATCAACGAATGTGTGTGTCAAAGTATCAAACAAATGTCAGAGAATTACCAAAGTCAGTAGGATTCATCCTCTGGGCACCATGAATGTACAAATATAACAGTTTGTAGAACTCTGTCCAACAGTGTCACTGAGATTGCCGTCACTTAAAAAAAGAGACATAAATAAAGGAGTGTAGTATCTGTGAGAGCATTGATATTTTCTGGCCTTCAGCTGATGCAGATTGATTTTTGCCCCTTAAATTAAGATATTACTTAAACACTGAGATGACCTTTCCTGGTGATCGAATAAAACTTATTGCATTGGAGAAGTACTGCCGGTGGAAGGATGAAAAGCTATCTATATGACTATAAAAGTCACATCTAGGCTTTCAGAGTACAACCTTTAGACATGATTAGATGTTCCTTGTTCCTCAGTGGTTTTGTGCCAACTGCTGTTCCAAACAAAAGACGAGAGGCATTGAAATTAAAGGCCGGGCTAAAATAACCACCAATACCTGGAGTGCTTTTTTGTTTATCTTCAAAATGTCATGTTCCCTTTCACCAGCTTCCAAATGACACAGTTTCATTCACACCAGTAGGAGTTTGGTGGCTGAGTGCCTGATTCAAGAACCCCAACAGAAAGAAAGCTTCTTGTCAGACAAGTGATCCAAAGAACTTACATTTATTACCTATCAAATAGGTTTTCTAAAGGGTTAAAGGGTTAAAGATATTGAACTTCACAATTTCAAGCTGTATCTCAATTCACCAAGACAATACCATCTCCAGTAACATAATTTCTAGGTCCCTAAAAAAATTAGTTTTTCCACCTTTGATATCTCATCAGTTTTCAACACCTGGGATTTTGCACTTCAATGAATGTCATTTTTCATTTTGTCAGGAGACAATTTACAGGGGATGAGGTTCAATGGGTAATTTTGATTTGAGAGCTCAAGCACGCCGATCCTCTAATGTAATGCTCCTAATGCTCTCTGTTCTGGGTTTCAGAAAGATCCTGTTCCCAAATTTGAACTGAACCATCCAGGGCCACAGATACATGAATAATAAAATAATGAGTATGGTCAGGTTGTGTGACGCACACAAAATGTATGGTCACATTTTATGTTATTTGGTTTATGCTTTTATTTTGGGAATGCCGCTCCACTCACAGGATACTCGGCTAAGGCTACTTGATAAGGGCTCTTGATGGCGCTGATGGTAAACATTTTGTAAAAATCAGAGTGTTTGGTTTTTGGCTCCAGCACATTTCATTTGGGGTTAAATACTATTTTCTTGACATAACAGGTTGTTCTAAATTAATATTATTAGTATTACAGTGTCATATATATTCTCGAACTGTATGAACATTTAGACTTCGCCAGTCTTACGCATTCTGGCAGTCATTAGTAGTAATGGGCTGTATTTTTTTATTATTTACTCTATGGGTGAGGTTAAATAATGGAACCTGTGAGAACCTAGAAATTCTACATTTCATTATTGTTTTCTTTTGCGTAGTGGTGAACTAAATGGAAACATCAGTTAATGGACTGAAGAGTATTCATTAATATGTAGTACACTGATGGAACTCAGGATTCTTTGAGTGGAAAATGTGTGTTTTATTTGGAAACAAAAATAAATTGTAACTAGCGTATGTATTTTGCTTTATTTGTGATATTAATGATCTTATTGTGATCTGTATTGATTTACTTAATGAACTAACATAAGAACATGGAAAACAAAGTACAAAAGAGGAGGGAAACCTATATTTTGTATATTGGCAAAGAAATTCACAGAAGCCTGTCTCATTCTTTCTCCTGTTTTTTTTATTTTGCTGCTGATGTCTGTGGCATTAATATGGCATATATGTTAATATTCTTCCAGTTTTCCCATTCAAGACCACAGAGAACATTGACTAGAGGAGAAGTGAAGTGCAAACTGCTTTTCTATGCTATTGATTTGCTGTCTGTGGGGGCTTTTGTATTCAACCAAAAAACATGGGGGATTTGACAACCTGTTATTTTTCTAATGGTGCAAATCGAGTGTATAAACCAACCTGTATTCCACTTGAATGTCTGAGTCATATGTCTGCTGCTCCCTGCAGTGCCACTGCCTACACCGGCTAGACTCTGCAAACACATACACACAAACTATAGTTTTTATAATTTACCTTATTTATACATCTTTTTGATCACAGGTGACCAGCAGGGATTTGAAAATCAGTGATGGTATAATGCCAGGCGAAAATAGATTTTATCTTACATTGTTGTTTATAATAAAGTCTTGACTTATGTAATAATTTTGTGTGTATCTACACCATCATGCAGTTTCTGCTAAACTCTGTCCTCCCTTTTAGTCACCCTATAGTGTCATTTTACAAAAGTTGAAAAAGTGCAATAAAAATATAATTTTCTATGACTGTCATGACTAATTCAAGTAAAAGCTCACCTGAAAAATGAAGCTAGATCAACCAAAAACCTTGATACGCATTTTAGTTACATTACAGCCCGTGTTTTTGTGCATGAGAGTTTGTACTTGTACAACTCATGGCTGCACCTGTAGCTCATAGGAATTATGCGCGTGATACATTTCAGTTATGATAATCTTTTCTATATTAACAATGATAATAGGGTCACACAGGGTTTTAAATGATCAATCCCAAACTTCGGAGAACTAATTCATTTGTAAGAAAAATGATGAAGAGTGTGATGCCAGGGAATGGATCAATATTAAAAAAGTCACTTTTTACAGCCTTTGGGTAATTTTCATCTTACAGAAATGGGAAGAAGTAAGCACTTAGAACACTTAAAAACAACCTGATGTTGTTGTGCCCTACATTAACTTGTCACTTGTGTCACTCACCTGTTGCCGTCATCAGACTATTTTCCATTTGTGGCCTAATTACTTTTGACCTTGTTTCTTCTGTTAATTCAGCACACGGAGGTGAGCAGTGGGAACAACAAACAGCCGAGGTGGAGGACTCCTGCTCTCACTGTGAAACATAACAGGATCATACTCATCAGGACCATTGCAGCCTTCTGCTTGTCAGGTTTCATATTCAGATTTAATGCTCGTCCGAACACAACACATGAATTTTAATTTGCAGCTCAATGTGTATTTTTGTTTTATTAACTTGATTTATTATCTTGACAGCTGCCCTCGTGTTTGTAAGTTGGCTGATTACAACATGGACACGAGTGCAACCCATTAGGTCAGAATTAAAGGCACAAGTTTCATTATTATCAGTGTGCAGCAAGAAGTAGCACAGAAAGATACACCAATGACACAATGAAAAGTACATTTGGGGCTTTTGTCCAATTTATGTAATTAAAGTGACTATCATCAGCATAATAGTGCTGTAAGTGAAAGGGTTTGCTCATATTGATGAACCCACAGAGAATTATCTTTCAGTCGGCTCAGAGACTCAGAGCCTGCATTGCTGCTTAACAGCTGGTTTGAAATCATTACAAACCGCTGGGCTTAGACCTTATTGATTGCTGTGCGAATGTCTTGCCATTAACAAACAAAAACCTTTCAGTGAGAATACTTTGGGCGTGATGAGGCTGCAGTCTCGAACTTTACTATGCATCAATTAGATGTTTCCGATCAAAGTTCTACTGAGCTCCTCGAGTACAGCGATTCAGAAAGATTTGCTGGCAGGCAAGTATGACGGACACATATGATTCCTACCCTTCTCCTGTCCCCTGTGAAATACCCACGTGGTAATTCTGATGGAAATCTGATATTTAAACACATAGCGCTTGATACTATCAAATATTTTTTGTTTCATTTCTGCTGAAACGGACCACGGTCTACACACCACAACATGGAATGCAGAGAATGGCCAAGAAGGCCTCTCTGTCATCATCCTTTTTAGTTAAAGGTACTGCCTACATCTCACATGCCAGGTGCAGGTCATAAAACAATAATGGTGATGCTGCTGTCACATGCAGACACCTTTGTGCCTGGCATGCTTAAGTTTAATAAACAGAACATAGAGTAAAAACATGCATAATAAGAGTAACATAGAGTTAAACATTACAAAAAGTAAATTTTTGATCACATTAGATACAGTATATGATACTCATGGTGCTCCGCAGCAGCCCACAGAGACCACATCTTCCTGTACTTTCACACACATGCTCGGTGAATCCAGACATATCACACATCATCTGCAGGGACTTCATATCAGGTAGAATTTAATAATGTATCACATAACCAACAATGGCTTGTGGCTGATTTGTGTTCCTGCAGTGTGCACTGAGAGGCTTGACCCCCCCCAAAAAAGAAACATATCCTGTGTCTCAGTGCTGTCCCAAAAAATTAATAGCGTTGTGCAACACCTGAGAGAGTGCAACACAAACACTCCTCAAATCTTACTTTTCCGGCTTTTCCACACACACGGCACGCATCGCGTTTTCAAGCTTTTCATTTCGTGTCTCTTAGTATGAGGTGGCACAGCACATTTAACGCACAGCGAGGCCTGTAGAGATACAGAAAATCTCTGCTCCGAGTTGTTCTTTGTAATTGAAATGAGGGATCCAGCTGAGCGAACGGATGCTTCTTGCTAATATAACATCTGCCACAAGCTGGAACATGGGAGTCTTAATGCAGGTAGTCTTTAAAGGGGGGAAATGTCAAAAAGCAAAGAATAGCGCAAAGAAGAATACCACAATCTCTCAAGGGGGTGTATTGATCCCAGAGCCTGCCCGTCAAGGCGTAAATGTTGCTATTGGGCTATGTGTACAAACATAAGTAAAGAGCATATTGCAGTATCGATGGGTGTTTATCCCCCACATTCTGGCACAAACATCAGGATTTGAAATTACTTTTTGTCTCCCGTTTCCCCAGATTTATGTTGGCTTGAAAATGCATTAAATCAGTCGTCTTGTCCGAATCAGGGGAAACTATTACAATATCAGTTTGACCTTTTCTATTTTCAGGATATATTGTTAATGTCACCGTCTTCCAGCTCACAGAGAAGCTGATTTTTCACAGTCTGGGTTTGAAAGTCTGTATCTCAGTTCTCCTCTCGCAAGTCCTAGCCTGGGGTACTATATGACCACCAGCACAGTATCACTGGGGATATCCATCTCTAGGAGCTGTGAAACATAAAAGACAGAAAGATTGGAAATGTAATCAAATTGTTAAGTGAGCTTTCAGAGATAAACCCTTCCAGGTCTGTAGAGGTCTGAAGAATTCAAGGGCACAGCTGTTGAAGAGGAACATCTCTTTTCTTATGTCTGATTTAGTAAGTGTGATGCCTGAGGAGGTTGCATAAAAACATCAAAATGTATGTAATTTGATGTGTAATACAAGCCGACGTGTTGTTGGTATATGAAGCTACATGGAGGGACATCAGGCTCCTCTTTAACAGTGACATGCTATTTTCTGAAAATGCCTGGTGGCTCTTGGGTCTTTTATCACAAATTGCTCTGTCCCCCGCGCAGTGAGTGATAATCACAGACAGCATAATGTTAAGGTGGTCTGTGCTGATATCCAGTCAACATGGCCCAAAAATATAGAGGACATATTTAAGTGAATTTGCTGAACAAGGTGCTATTGTTGCACGCACAGAACAAATATGTCAGGACTAAATAGGTTTATTACTCAGGAGAAACATCAAACATGAAGACTAGCTCAGTGGCTATGATAAAAAAAAACCCGACCTGATCAAAGTGCAAAGCAATCTACCTTTACTAAACAACATTTACTAAACATTTACTAAAACACGGAGTCACGTGTGTGGTCACTGGAGATTTCTAAGACTGTCTACACATGATCAGTGCCAGAATCACGTTGTGCCAGCTTAAACCATCATCTTCCTGTGGGGTAATGTAACTATTTCAACTCTAGCCCTGTTTGGTTCTGGCCCTCAAACGCACGTTCAATCAGATCACAGCTGACCGAGATGAGTGCAGCTCAGACAGCTCGTCATGTGTCGGCAGCCTTAGACTAATATCATGATATTCGCAGTGTAGATAGTCGATGGACGGAATCTATTTAAACTATTTAACTTTTTTTTTTATATTGAATTCATTGTAGCAGCAGTTTAGCAAAACAAACAAGCAAATAAACCAAGATTCTTTACTCCCAGGCTCTCAGATGTTAGGATTTCCTGCCATACTGTTTTATAGCATTGTAAATAAAATATCTTTGGGGTTTTGACTGATGGTTGGACAAAACAAACAATTTGAAGATGTCACATTAGACTCTGGGAACTTGAGATGCACATTTTTCACTATTTGCTGACATCTTATACAAAACCTTTAACTACAAAATAACTGACAGAATAATTGCTCAATAAGAAAATAAATATGTAAAATAAAAATAAAAAATCACTGGTTGCAGCCATAGACATTTGTTTGATGAAAGATCGTTTGAGCTCGCTCCGTGCTGAGACAAAATACAAAGGGATGCTGGAGAGATCCAAACACAGTTCAGTAAATATGAACAAGGCTCCTCACCACTAAACCATCACTGGGTTCAGTTTAAAACAAGCCAATTATTGTTTGCTTCTTAGATCACGCAACAAATGGAAAACTAGGCTGCTTTAAGTTTCGGGAACATCAATTCAAATTTGAAATTCATTATGTAAAATGCCAAACTCCAACGCAGGTCTCCACAGGGGAAGCCACTCACGTTAATCAGCACGTCTGACACGCAGCATAACTACAGTATGTGTGCCAGACGTGAGAGAGTAATTACCTCTGCTCAGGAGAGGCGTCTGCCTCAGAAACTACTCAACAGATTTCACTGAGACTTCCTAAACATTAGGCTATGGGCCAAATAGAACTTCATAGTTTTTGGTGTGGATAGCGCCACCATGTGGCCGTTGATAAAGCATTTGACATGTGTGCTTATAATCGTTGAACCTGCCTGAACTGTAAGGTGTAGGAACTAAAAACTTTACTTCCTTGGTCCAAAACGCAAATTTCTTCCAAACGTCACCAAATCCAGTGCATAATATCTTTGGATGATTTCATGTTTTTTGGTACTACGTACAGTTTTCCTGCAACTGCCAAATTAAACTGGGCATGGCCTATTCAGGGTTTGTGCAGCTTTTTAAGAGTAAAATTCAAGTACTCTTCAAGCACATTCAAGGTACCTAAACTAAAGATTTCCAGACTCTGGAAGGTTTTATCATCACATCTAAATTGTTACTATAAATGCCAGGAGACAGCAAACAAATATGAGTACAGGATTGTTTCGTTTTAAATATTAAAAGATGTGGTTTGTGTAGACAATGAAACACCAGACTATGTTGAAAATCAAGCAAGTATATTCAAATTCAAGCATATTCCTAATCTTAAAAACATAATGGTTAAAGTATTTTCCAAACTTTCAAGACTTTGTGCAAACACTGCTCATTTGGCATAATGCCATAACAACAAATGCCACAATTCCTTAATGTATTGAGTTAATGCAACCAAATTTAGTACACAAGTGTACAAAGAAACTATAATGTAATCATGTTTAATCAATGGTGGCGCTGCAGCAAGATGATATTTAAATTTAATCACTGGTCATGAGTCTGAAATTTGAAACTATTCATCCTTGTGCAAAGCCAGGATGAAGGTTTTTTTTAGATAAATCAGTGGCATTGTCTGTCTTTTTTTTCATACAGATCACAACCTTCTCTTAATTTAAATAAGAAATTTAGAGTATTCCGTAGCCTTGTTGAAGGCATTCATTCTCCGAGTGCTTTTAGTTCAATGATATGCAGCACATTTGCTTTTACCTTTGAAGCTTCTATGGTCTAGTTTCTTCTTCTCCTCTTGTGTCGCCCAAATCCTGGCTGGCCATCGCAAATCAAAAATTGGTGACCCATATTAACAGACAGTATCCCGTCAGGATTTGAGACATCATATAATGTGGCAGCAACACCTGAAAAATATAATACATCCAGAAAACGACAAGGGCTTTGCTCACACATGCTGATATATTTGTAGTAAAGGTTTTTGGGTACTCCTCTGAAAACCAGGTCATCCACACTTTCTAATCCAGAGAGGGCTAGTCTAATAACATGGCCGGCTCCAGTGAATTTCTATATCGTCTAGGCCTATAAGCCATCATATACACATATGTGCACTCATGGTTTATGCATACTGCTACCACAACAAATTCCACTGGCACATTTAGACCTTTTACTGTGCAGTGTGCGGTGAAAATAAAAACAATGTAATACAATCCAATACAACACAACAGAGGCCTGTACTACGAAGCGGGAGTGATTCACTTCTTACCGGGGTACATCGCCGTGGTAACTTATGCTGCACGCCTGTCGAGATAACAGATCAACACGTATAAAAGAACCGCCTACTGACCAATCAATTCTCTTGGAAAATAGCATCACCATTAGAAGATCCCGTTGAGCTTGGGGAGTGTGAGAGGAACTCTTTTTACATGAGAGACAGAGATTCTGTGTCTGCTTCTTGCAAACAAAGTCAAAGCCACTGTGCTTTTGTATACCGATATCATCCTGCCACAGAGACTGACTGAAGCACTAATGTCTTTTGCTTACTTATAAGACATGATTGGAAGCCTGTCTGCCACTTTAAAATTATGTTTTCATATTTATTTTTATTTGCTCTAAGTCCATTTTACGGCTGAAAGAATGAGGATAAAATTGGCATATAATAAGAATATATCCAAGCAACACATTCAGTTAATGGAATACTAATGACAGGGCAGCGATATTATTAGATATATTATTAATTTACGTATTTCCAGAGTCGAGCTTTGCTCATTTGGCAGCTGCAGTTGTGTTGCTTTTAGCTTGGGTGATGTGTTTAACTTCTTCATATTTCTCCAATATTAAAGTTTGCTCTTGGTTGGTAAAGTATGCCTCTCTGCTGACAGTAGACTTGTCATGTTTGTGATTGATCATATCCTGCTAACACAGCCTCTTTCATGTGAATGCACTCATGGCTTGATTGGGAAACCCTGGGTTGATAACCAGCATCCTGTGACCGCTTTGCATGAACACGGTTGTTGTTTAGTGAAGCCAGCTAACAAAAAGATATCCTGGAATGGTTGAACTTGCTTCGTAGTACAGGCCTCTGCTCTCTGGAATACCACTCAGCTTAAAGATCAATATTGTTGTTGTCGTATGAGGTGTTCCTAGTGATTTTGCTCCTCAGTGAATGAGGTGGACAAAACATTTAGAAACTCATTTTATTATAATGCAATATCGTCACAAATAACAACCTCAAAACACTCTTATTAACATAGCTACAGTACTGTCAACACAAATAAAATGTCTTAAGTGCAGTTGTATTTATTGCAGTGCTAGCACACAGCATTGAATGAAATTGCACAGGTGTTTGCGTACACCTGTTTCACAGTGGACATTTTGATTTGTGAACCAGAGGTTAGTTCAATGACGTAATCATATCAATGACAACTCATCTTTTTTGGGTCTGTGCTTTTAGTCAGACTATTTGGTGTGACCTTAATCTTTATTTAAACAGATAACTGGGCACTCAGATTGACTTAAATTTATTTGTTTGTTTGTTGATGAAATGCCTGTCAAGAAAATATGTTAATAATCTTATCTCTTTATACACCCCCAGCAAAAACAGAAACCCAATCTTACTGTCTTCATATCCGACTTAAAATCCTACCTAGACACACTAAAATACTGCACAAACTCTAAAGCAGTGAAAACTAGAGTCTTATGTAATGAAATTGATTTGTAATTTTTCTTTTGTAATTTTCCAGGAGGCGCTGACTTTTGTCTCTAATAGTTAAATTGTATCATTAAAGAAGCTCGTGAAGTCATTACAACTGAGCTCTACAGGAATACATGGCTATGACTCTCTGTCAGCTGCTGAAGTGAGGAATATAACAGAATCGGCGGTGTTTAAGCTGCAGCAGTGAAACACACAACCAACAACATGGAAACACAGACAACCGGAAGTGATGCAATACGCTTACCGGAAACCAAGCGTGAGACACCAGCGTGAAACCAAAGCCCAAATTGTGGGTTTACCAAGAAGAGCGCCCATCCCCCTCCTACCCACATCCTTTGCATTCAGGGGCTGTTTGTTGAATTTATGTCATCACTCTATTAGTAAGAGAACACTTTAATAAGATAAAGAAATTGCTTCAGTATCATAAACGAGTTCTAAATTCTTGACTGGGCAGGAAAAGTATCGATCAGCAATAAATGTGGAATAAAATAATATAAACAAATAC
>JAVQJF010007322.1:0-10524 GCA_036023855.1 Gadopsis marmoratus
CAACAGCTACACTAATAACGACAGTAGCAGCAGCAGGCGTCCACATCCACTCGACGTGACCCGTGTTCATCCAGACTGAGCAGCACCACGTCTTGGACATCCAGTCTCCACACACAGAGAGACAGACACAGACAGACAGACAGTTCAGCCATCAGAACCTTTAAAGGACCAGATGATCAATAACCCCGATTCCTTTTATGGCGACAACACAAATGAAATAAAAGATCAAATAAAAACCGAGAACATGTCAAATGAAAGTGGAGTAATTGATATTTTGTTTGATGATTGAACTGCAATACCTGTCGACTCGTTTGCAGCTCTTCACAACAGGACGCAGCCTCGACTCCCTCCTCTGCTAACGAACCCGCCGTTCCCCGGATCACCTCGCACTTCCTTTGGTGATTATCTTTTCTTCTTCTTCCCTCTGCTCATCGGTTCCTGTCGTACCTTCTATTCTTCCACTCAGGGCTGCAGAGACTGTTTGACCTCTAAAGCTTCCCAGTCGGGTTCGACTTATCGGACGACTGATTAATATGAAATGTGGTTTCAGACTCCGTCCTGTCAAACTGAAAGGGAGCGATTGATGAAATGAAGCTGTCCTTTTTAAGGAGTTAAAATAACAATATATATATAAATAACGGTAATATCAGTCATGACTTTACGACACAACAAAATGACACGAAGTGTTTGCTGATAGATCCTGGTGAAACAGATCACACGTCATGAAAAGTGTAAACCAATAGAAGATCAGCTGTTTTGAGGAGGAGGGACACTCTATCATGTGACAGCTTTATTGGTTAGATGTCATGTGACTTGCAGTTTCAAATATCACTGCAGGTTACTACTGCAGGCTGCAAAAAGTGTTTAACGTTGGTGTTAAACGATGTAGATTTCCAAAGGCCGTATCAGTCGAACCCGACCTCTGGGTTTCCAAACAAATACATTATTTTCATTACTTTTATTTTGAAATGTACTTCCTGTAAACCAAACATATTATTTCCCACAGCACCACCTGAGAGAGGCCAGGACACTTTACCTCTGCCTGGCTCTGCTGAGCCTAAATGGCCTCATGTGTCACTCGGTAACAAGAAAGATGCTCTTTCATTTATTTAACCATCCAGCTTTATTCGCAGCCCGTCTCTACCTGCTTCGGCTGAGCCCAGTGATGCACCTGGGAGAGGGTGGGGTGTGGGTCGTGCAGCTGTTTGATTGGCTGCATGCTAGCATGCCTTGAGCCCAGTTAGAAAGTCGATAAGAGGCGTGGAGGCGACGTCACTGGAGGTCAGGTGCTACGAGTAAGTTCACTTCGCCCTGCCCACCCCGAGCGCAGCCACGGCTGGTTTTTAAATGGCGCTGCTGAAGGTCATGTGACAGCTTCATGTGTGCATCTGAATCAAGCAGTTTCCTTCTTCTTTCACCCTAAAAAGTTCTGTTGTCTTACTGTCACTTGTCTTTTCTGTCTTTTTTATCTCCAGATCTGTATCTGGTCTGAACCGGCTAAATATCAGTGCATAACTGTCCAAAAGTTCCCAAATTTAGTCTCAGATGACGTCCTCACTGCCCATCACATAATTTCTTTCAGATGTTCATTAGAAATAAATGATGTGGCAAATTGGTGAGTTAATGCAGCTGGCAAGCTAACCGCTAACATACTAGTTAGCTGTTTGTGTTGGTGCTAGCCAGCTAATTGGACAACAGCAGTAAATTCAGTTGATTAAAATTAACGTAGAATGCAACGTCTTTGTTGGGGAGAAGTTTATACGCCAACAGAGCAGCATTATGTACTACGCTTACTTCAATACAGCTTTTGGACTCTTTTCTGAGCTCCTTCCTTTGATCTATCCATTCATCCCTGTCTGTCTGTCTGTCTGTCTGTGGTTGCTTCATGAGGTTATTGCCGTGTTCGATCAGTCTGCATGACAGGACTGCATGTCAGCCAATTCAGACACAGACGTTGTTAGATTTCCTCACCAAGGAAAGACAACACAAGTCGTTCTGCAAAACTCCCGTCCCCTCTGACTCTTCACAAGTACGATGTCTTCTGGATTTTCTGTATTTCTTTGAGGTACAAGATCATGGGACCAAAACCGAATCCTTTGGACATTTGTTGGCCAATTGGAGAATCCCATTTGAAAATAGGGATGGGGCCGATACCAGAGTTTCAGTAAAATCAAAAGGTACTTCTTTAGATACCTTACCTTAAAGAATATAAAAAGGTACTTTTGCTAAATAAAATACAGTCAATTTATGTAAATGAGGAGGTATATGATTAAAGAATAAGTCAGTAAGATAATAAATCAGACCGTTTTTGACACTTCACAGTTTAAGTAGTACCTGAAAAGTATCAAGGGTCGTCACCCAGGCCTATTTGAAAGAAAATTGAAAAGACTTCCAACATTTCAAAGACATGGTGACTCTTCTCATTTCTCTGTAGGTGTTGGAGATGATGAGATGAATCACAATAAATGTCTGTTGAATTTAAAATACAGTTTATCTACCGTCAGTGAACCCAAAACAAAGATCAAACCTCAGAGAATCAGATTCCCATGATCATGGTACCTCTGTCCTCTCTCGTCCCAGACAAAGGAAATACCGTTAGAAACGACACCAACCGACCAGCAGATCGTCCTCCTGCCCTCTTCCAACTCCTGCCCACCAAAGCCCCTCCCGTCAACGCCACAGCCTCCCCCCTCCGTAAATTACCCTCCAATGGCGACTCACTTCAGGGGCAGACTACTAAGGCACCCGCTAATCCACTCGAGAAGCCTCAAAACCCTGCTGGTAATCTCCACCTACCAACTTCCCTGTTTTTATTAACATTTCTGTGAAATAATCACCACATTTTGGAAAGCTGGAGTTGAATCCTGATGAAAATCAGTTTGTGGTCACAAAGTAGCTGCTTTGCCTGTGCTGAAAAGCACCTACAGAGACAATGAAACATAACCCCTTGATAGTTAAAGGAATGCTACTGTCTCTCCAACAGACAACCTCCATAAAAAGAAGAGTGTCATCTGCAAACAATTACACTTTAAAGGCCAAGCTGCTGTCAATTAACTGTTGTTTTACATTTGAGAATTACCAAAATGTGGCTCTCAAAAATGTTTCCTCTGTCCTTTTTTGCTGAATATGAAGTAATGCTGACGTTTGAAAGGTTGGTTTAACCACGTCATATCTTTGTCTAATGACTTCCCTGTAGGATAGCTTGGTTTTCTTACTTCTTTACAGAATTTTAATTTTATTAGAAATTAGAGAATTAGAAGTATTAGTTTGATTCCAAACGTGGAAGGCTTAAAGTGGTACCAGCTTCCACATTTAAACTTTTTGAGAAGTGTTAAATAGTCGATTTGGAATTTGACAACAAAGAGTGTCAGCTGTCAAAGTTAACAATTAATCATGACTTTAAAAAAGCCAAACTCTCTTTTGGAAAAGTGAAGGTGCTAATTTTCACCTATATTTTTATGAATGACTTGTTCAATCAGTATGAAAATGTTTGTGGTTAGAAAATGTTCAGGAACATGCACTTGTGGTGACTATGTTGAACTCCCTGTAGGACCTCCATGAAATAAGAGCATCATCTGCAAACAGTTGAAATAATTCTTAATCTTGCTCCTGACACTTCCAACTTCTTCAAAGTATAATCATTTTATAAATAATGAAGCATTGTTTCTAATTTTGATTTTCCTTTGACAGGTTGTGGATGTCAGGTCTTTGTAGCATTAAACCTCCTCTTTCCCTCACAGCTTTCGGCAAATCACAGGATGGATCATTGCTGTTGAGATCAGCTCTGGCCAATGAGAGGGCCAAAGCTAGCAACTGGGGTAATAATGACCTCATGAAATACTTCCCATGTCTTGCAATCAAAGGCAGTCGTGCTCTTTCTGTCTGTGTCTGCTGTTGATGTGCAACCATCTCATTCCCTCGAGCTTCCACTCGGCTTCCAGATCAAGTTTTTGTCCACAGGGTTGGCTGCTCGCTCCCGGAGTTGTACCATTTAAACACATTTCATCCAACATGGCCTCCAATGTCTGCATGCAGCACACAATCTTACAGTCATGGTTGCTTCATCAAAACTCATCAGCAGCTTAAATGACTGTGGTTTCCCAAGATTGTGAGCACTTATCATGATCCCATCACACTGACGATCACATTGACTTTAATGGTCTATTAAGAGTAAAAACCTCCATCACTAACATCACCGCTCAGGGCTGCTGCAAACCCGCTTCACTGGCAACTTGGACAGAGATGACATCAGATTGTAACACAGGCACTGCAACTGTTTTTGATCTTTTAGGTCAAGGCAGCAAAAGAATTCCCTCTCCATCACTGCCTTTGCAGCCCTACAACCCGGCAGCTACCATGGTTGCCAGATCCATGAGGCCTGCATCAAGAAACCCCCTCTTTCCCTTCTCTAATGGCCTAAGACAGCCCTCTTCCACTAGAACCAGTAACTCTTCCCCGACCTCTGGGATACTTGGGGGTAATCCTCCTTGTACCTGTTTCTTGACTTTCTTGCATTATTCTCAGTTTCAGCTAGGACTGAGATATGTAGTTGGGTTTCGGTCATTTAAAACAATGTTTTGTTTTCTTTGACATCGTTTGTTAAAGGTGTTACAGAAGTAATATAAGGGTGTTATTTATTCATTCAAGGGTACAAATTAGTAATCTGAAGGGAGGCTTTACCAAAAGCATTCCTCCTGACACTGTCGTGGAAAAATCTGCCTTTATGCACTTAAGGTTAAACAAAACACAGGAAACACTTACAGGTCGTTCACATAGATGTAGTGTACAATAGGACACACTGAAATCGTCTGCTGGAAAAATACCCGTACACAGCTTTTTCAGTATGTTGGAAACAAAGAACTTCATGTTCATTGGTCAGTTTTACATATTAGATAAGTTGGACCTATAGGATCTGTACAGCACATACATAAAACTCAAGTTACATCCAGTTGAGAAGAAACGTTCCATATAAGGACTTACATTCCATACCTGGCCTTGCTGACCCCTTAACAGATAGCTACGTTGCTCAACTTACACACACATACCCATGTATACACTTAAACACTGCAACTTAATAAAAGATGAGAGACATGAGTAAAATCAGGAAAGATTAACTAACTGAAATAAATTCACAAGTATATACTTACTAAATACTAATACATATTCAGACAAATTATTATAAGGTTATGAATAGATAATTAACATGTGAATAAATGATAAATCATATGCTACAACTAAGTTTACTTTAACAACACCTACCAGGCTTTATAGAGTCTGAGACAATGATCTAAATCAGCAGAAACTGTGGAGCGCAGGTGTCATATTAGCAGTGACGATTCAGCCTCAGATTTAAGTTTGACGGGTCAGTTCTTCAGTTTGTGGCTGCCAGGTGATGCTGGACTGATTTGGTCTTGACATCACTGGATCTTGGTTCTGTATTTGATGATTTGATGCAATATTGTTTTCACTTCAAAGGAAAGGAAAGACAATCCCAACTGGTTGAAGTTGTCTCTACGCTGTGGATCCCATCTATTTTCAACAGTGTGACTGTTTGAGTCTGTTTGTTTTTGCCTTTTGCTACTTTGTGTGAGTTAACTGCGACTTCTGACTATGAACCTCACAGCTGAGCAACCAAACAAGTCCATTTTAAGCTACCAAAGTTTGAAAGGTTTAATTTATGAAACCACATAAGACTGAAAGTTCTCAAGTTTAACTTTTAAATTATGGACATTTAATTGGCTAATTTGTGTGTGTTTGTTTCCACCTTGGGCGGCAAACTGACGAATAATTTCTCTAAATTCTCACAAATGATCACAAATGTCAATGAGACATTACACAAAGTGACTTGAAGGTTTGTTCTCATGTCGGGTTCAGGTTTCTTTCCCTTCGTAACACTTGGTTTTCTCCCAACAGTGAACGGACACCCACACCGGGGCATTTCCCCACCTAAACCAGCCTTATGGTCCAGACCTCGACTGGGTAAAAAAGACCTTGTTTGTCTTTTTTTGTTTCATCATTAACCAGTCATTCGCTTTTGCAGCATTTTCACCTCCGCTGCAGCTCATGTCGGTGTTGTTGTCTCCATCCATTTTGTTTAATACTTTTATGTTCATCCATCCATCCATCAGTCTGTCCGTCCGCGATGCCTTTTGTCCCACATGTTTGCTGTCTCAACTCAAGCTTCTGCAGGTTTTCAGCTTCTGGCAAGGACTTCTTCAAATAATCAAGTGGATGTTGGAGTTGGAGCTTGATTATTTGAGCTGGTTATATAAGTCCAGTAACAGATCATATCACTGTGTTCCCGGTGATGGTGGTGATGGTGGTGATGGTGGTGGTGGGGGTGTTTATACGTCTGGGTTTGAGGCTGTGGTCAGGATTCTGATTCAAGGGAGTATTGGATCAAAGCATTCTTGGTGATGATTTACATTGTGCATGTCATGGTGTGCATGGTCGTCCTGTGCAGCAGGCATGAGCTGGTTTTTGGTGTCTTCCATTGGTCTGTTGACTTTTGTATGTTAACAGCTGCATCGATGTTGATACAGGAGATTTTGACAGGAACTTCCCGGTCTTTGTGATAACAAACCAGTGTAATGCTTGAGGAGTCTAAGACTTTTTGACATCAGTGATTCAGTATTCAGATCAACCAAAAGAGTGTTAAAGGCCGACCCCAGTTTTAATTGCAGTGCCTCTCCTGCTGCAGTGAACAACTCGTTGCTGGAGGACAAGAAGTCTGAATTCCTGTTTGACGTGTTTGGCCGCTCGAGTCCCACCGATGAAGAGCGGTTTTATGGTTGGTAAAGGCATGAATTTCGCCTGTCTGCAGAACTTGCCCGTGCCGTTTGTTAACTGGCGCTTCATTTGCTTTACACCTCCAAGATTGCATGGTTTTGTCGTGTTAAGTGTCCAGAAGCAAATCTTTAAAAGGACCATGAAAAACATACCGGTCGTCAGCTTGAAAGCTTTGGCCAGAACCTTCGGCGGGGCCTGTGGAAAATACTTTCCCTTTTCGGAAAGTATGTGCTCCTCTGACCGTTAACTTACTTTTTAAGAACCTCACTTTGCAGAGCTTTGCGCTTTTCTCTCCACAGAAAAATTGAAAGAAGAAACTGCTTCTAATGAGTGTGTGATGAACCTGGCGTCTGGACCAGACCCTTTGAGTTATTTTAGTCCTATTTAAATGTTCCTGTCCGGCGTCCACTTGCTTCAGCCTTTGCTTCTTGCTTGATTGCGAGCATTATAAATGCGATGAGCTTCAGACACGTTGCTGCAGAGATGCTGTGTTTAGAAAACCCTCACGCAACCAGGACAGCATGGCGTGCATCGAACAGTTCTCATTAGAATGTGGGAACCGCTGTTTGCTTTTTATTGTGGGATTGTTTGTGTGTGAAAAGAGAAAATCATCTCAATATTTATTTCATTTAGTCTTGTACTGAAACCACAAGGCATTGATATAATTACTGCAATTTCCACTATGGCCTTCCAGTATAAAGTATTGCTTTGAATAATTTTGTACAGATTGTGGATCTAATGGTTCCATGTTTTGTTGACAGGGAACTCTTAATGTTGCTGTACTTTACAGGAATAATAGAAGCTTAAATCAAGAAAGCAAAAGAGCTCTTTGAAGCCAAATAATTTAAAGCAAACCATATTTAAAGAACAGCAAATAGTCAGCACAGCACTAGAGGCAGTCTGGCGTCTTTTCTGCCTTCATACATATTTACATGTAACTGATTGAGAGGAATGTGTCTGTATTGTTTCATGTTACAAGCTAAAAAGTTTCAGGACTATAATATCTTTCATGTTTCTGGCTTCGCATTTATTCCATTTAGTTTTGGAACGGGGTCCACTCCTTGATTGTAAAGAATTTTGGCTTCTCCTTAAAGGAGAGAAGGGGGGCTAATTGGCTGCAGGTTCTGTACTTGAGTCTATGGCGGATTGTAGAAAAACACACAGGAATTACACTGGATTGTTCATGTTTTCAGGTTCATTGGCGTTTGGAAAAGGGTATCGAGTTGTACTTTGCGAGAAAACAACAGATTTTCCAGGAGATTAGATAGCACCTAGCTAGAAAATAGATCCAAAGTCGATGTTAAAGCTTCACTCTTTGCCTTATTTAGACAGAAAATGTCCACAGGCGAAACACGCCTGAATCTGAGGCAACAGCATTTCTGTCATGTAATGTTGTAGCTTCTGAAAGCACTTTGTGATGATGGTTTCCATTAAACATACCCTTTCATGAATGACCCAAATATGGAGCTGGTTTCAACTATTATTGGGAGGTTACAAGAAGCAGCTGGTGGTAGATGATTATATTGTACAGGTAAAGATGATGTTTGATATTGTTTGTTCTAGGATCCCCTGCTCGGCCGGGAATACTGATCAACCAGAAAACAAACCTGGTGGGGAAACCCGGAGAAACAGGTGAGAACTAGAGAAGAGTCGCGAAATGATGAACATCTGATCTCTTTGTGGATATTTCTTTAACTATATTTTCTTGAAGACAGATAATTCCAACAGTTTTTGTTTACGGTTTCCATTAGACAAGGTGAACAACTTTAAGCAGACGGACAGGTTGTCGATCCCAAACAAGTTGAAGCCCAAAGTTCCTCCAGCAACCAAGCCAACCAAACAGGAGCGGAAACAGACTACAACTGCTGCACCGACGGCTGGTACGAAGATTTGAAACTAGGCATTTAACAGGGCTGAAGCTACGTTAGCACACCGGCTAACATGGTGAACTTTGTCAGGACAAAATCTCTCTGATAGTAAAATATAAATAGCTAAATAAAAATGTTGAAAGTTTTTCCGTGGCAAAAACTTCTCCGAACAAACTACTTTCTTGTTCTTTGGCAGAGCTCAGGGGGGTTCTGGTGCTCGGCTACCAAACATATCATATTGTGTAATTACTGATTTTACCAGCCTTCTCCGGCCTGCCTCCTTCACACATTCAGGACAGTCTTACTCACTGTCTGAAATCAACCGCCACTCAGCAGCGAGGTGAGATTTTATCTTCAAAAATTGTGTCTGTTTATATTTCTTAATATAGCCAGTCGACAGGAAACCTGGGAGGACTCTGAACTCTTCAAATCACAGCCAGCGTCTGATGTTGACGCCTTGGGCAAGAAACGTTACGTCGGTAAGTGGACTCATACACTGTGTTTCAGCTGTAGTTAAAATGGATCGGGAAACTTGAAAATTAGACCAAGAAAAATCTTAAAACCCATAAAGGGAACTGAACCCCAAACCCTGAAAGTGCCTTGCTCTATCTACCAGATCCAGCTAAACACTGACTATCAATCCCCTCCTCCTCCAATAGCGCCTCATGTCGTCTACCAAACTGGAAAAAAACCTGACGAGCCTTGCTCCATCACCTCCTCCCTCAACTACTTCCCCGAAGGCGAACCCGGCGAGGCGAATGTGACCGCTCCGCCCAAGTCTCCACCATCCAACCTCACCGTGGTGACAGTGGAGGGATGCCCGTCCTTCATCATCCTAGACTGGGAGAAAACTGACAATGACACCACCGGTACGAAGACATAAGCTAAAATGTCAGAACGTGAAATCTTGTGTCAGCTTCTTGAGTTTTAAGGTTAACTAGCTCTGTTAGTTTGTTGTATCTCGTGATTCTGTAGATCCAGACTTGAAGGTGTTGTCCTCTCCTTAGAGTATGAAGTCATCTCCACCGCAAAAGGGCCTGATGGCGAGCAGGTTTCTATCCTGACCACTAACCAGACTCACACCGCTGTGGAGAACCTCAAACCTGAGAGCAGGTATGTTAGAGGGCCCCTACAACAAATCCTTGCCCAGGGGCCTCTAAACGGATTCAATGAGCTGTGTTACCTTGCTGTCCGATTTGCAACCTGAAAAAGGTTAAGATGTCATCTTGTTTTTAGTACACACAAAAGGGCGATTAGAAAATGTGTTACATCTATAAAAAGGAGATTTAAGAGTCCTGTTGTGAAAGGCCTGATCACCTCCTCACCGGAAGTCTGCTGCACCTCCTCAGATATTTCCCCACTTGTCCTGTGAGCGTTCAGATCTGACAGAATGGTGCTCCTGTCGTGCTGCGTTCAGCTGTCCAAACATACTGAGGCAGCCAAGCAATTACAGTGTCACGGCCAGATGCTCAGAGAGTAAAGTAAGCAGTTTGTCCGTCACGCTCACTGAGGTTTTAATGAGCCTGGATACAGGAGAAGTATTTGGTGTGAAGTAAGGTGGTTGGAAATGAAGTTTGGCATGTGTGGACGACTCGAAGCAGCAACATCATCATCCAACAGCTCATAGCTGCAAGCTGAGGTGATGGTGTTGGTGACATTCAATTTTATTTATATGGCGCCATATCATGACAGAATTATCTCATAGCACTTGTTAATATAGAGTCTAGACCAACTCTATATGTATAGGCCCAACAATTCCACCATGAGCAGCACTAGGAGACAGTGGCAAGGAAACACTGCCTTTAACAGGCAGAAACCTCGAGCAGAACCAGAACCAGAACCAGAACCAGGCTCTGGGTGGGCGTCA
>JAVQJF010007327.1:0-13004 GCA_036023855.1 Gadopsis marmoratus
GGCTGCTGTGGTTGGATCTTGAAATGGTTGGCGTCACTAGAATCACAAGACTCTACGCAAATGAACGATATGCGGCACGAGTTCCGGCTCAGCAGCTCATCTGCATACAGCCAGAATTCCATACTTAATATGCAGACGGCCCGCTGGCGGGGCCGCTGGAACGGGAACAGTTAAATCATTGTTCCTGATATGTAAATGTTTTAAATGCAAAAAGGTCCTGTTTAACATTAAACAATTGGGTTGACAACCATCAAATGCAAGGAATGCGTGTACAAAAAAAAGCAAATATACACTATATTCTTGTAAAGCCACCTAATCATAAGTTTCCTCAACATACTCTGACCTTCACCACACAGTTTATCAAAATTCCAGGCCTGTCAAGCTTTGAATTTCAACACCCAAAATGCTAGTATATCAGAGCTAATGTTAACAATATCATTAGCAACTCTGTCGTGCTCTTCATTGGATCTGGGGAAGCTCACAACTCTAGCCAAACGTATGTTAATTTATTCCTCATTGTGACATCCCTTTTTCTTGTAAAAGTGTATTTAAAATTTAAAAAAAAAACAGCCCATAAATTTAACCATCTAGTCACTTTCCTCTTCAACTCAGATGTAGGCAATTGTAAGCATCCAAACCAACCCGCGGGTTAGGTTAGAATGAACAACATTTTAATGCTATTTTTAGTTATGATAGTTATGATATAATATTAGGACTGACTAGCTCTACCCTGCAATACTCCAACAATGCTGCTCCCTATCGACATGGATCTGTCAGCTGGTCAAGGATGCTGACTTTTTGGCTGGGTCTTTCAGCATTGGTATTTAGCCACCATAATTTAGCCTCCTTTTACAGGGAACATAAAACAACCAGCTGGGAACATTAATAAAGTCAGCTGCAGGTTTTCTACCAACTCATGGAGTTTTAGCGTTGGCATTAGCTGACACTGATCTGAAATCTGCTCGCGTCAAGCCGATAAAATTTACACTTCTCCGCTACATGTGAGAGGACTGTTTCTGTTTACCTCTGTTTGATATGAGACACCCGTTGTTTTCAAAAATGAAGTATTTCAAGTGGAAATTCCGCCACCGTTTTGATTGTAATGCTCAAAATGAAAAGCTTTGTAGACGCACCAACAGTAACCAAGTGGGGCAGAGGATGTGGGCAGGACATTTTCCAGTTAAAATAAACTTGTCACTGTTCTCCGGAGGACAAATTCTGCAATGGTGTGACTGTAATAAGCTATTATCCGCAGACATATTGGCCCGGCCAATTTATCGCTCTAGCATTAATTTTAAATAACACAATCTCAGACATGCCTGATTGAGGTGAATTAAGCAAGCAGCTCCGGCTGTCCTCTGACACAAAAAGCACCAATCAAGCTCTGATTGGATCCTACCTCCCGGGAGGAAAATGCTTATACCTATAGATCTTCCTGAATGTGTAGGGTGCCTTTGTGTGACTCTGCTACTGCCAACAATTAATTTGATTAATTTAATTAGAATTTATAATGCAAACTCGTGCATTGTGATTTAGGCTAATCAAACAGTTATATTTTTACATATACAGCTTTTAATCT
The DNA here is from genome assembly GCA_036023855.1 of Gadopsis marmoratus. NCBI lineage: Eukaryota > Metazoa > Chordata > Actinopteri > Centrarchiformes > Percichthyidae > Gadopsis > Gadopsis marmoratus. The sequence continues at coordinate 1,580 of JAVQJF010007327.1, forward strand.
GTCTCCATGTTGTCATCGAACTGTGAATGTGAAGACAGCATTCTGTCTAATTAGTAAAGCTGACAATAGGCTTGATTCTCCTGTTGCATTTCATTTTCACACAATGAGCTGGATACGCATTCTTGACTTGCATATCCAGCATCTCAGAAGAATGGAAACATGGTTACACAGAGTCAAAATTGGCACAAAGCTGCACTGTAGGAATGAAGAACACATGCTGAATCTCTCTCTAATGTATACCAGTGGTGTCTGCTTACTGACCTGCTCTGTGTTACCTTAGCAGCACTAAGCTAATCAGTGTCTCAGCCACGACTTCGGTGCAAACTCAACTCTAAAACCTCTGTGCATTTATTTTAGGAGAACTCATCAGGCACTGTTAGAGGATATTCAAAACGGCCGGTTGGACCCGGAGTGCTGCATTTTTCCGACTTTCTTCCTAATGTTTTATTACAAATGGGGACAGACAGAATAAGGCCTTCTGGGAAATCAGCAGTGCATGTTCAAATAAAAAACGGCATTCTGTTAGAATGAATTTTCTAGATTTGTGTGCAATCCCGTTGCTACCCAGCCCAGGAAAGACGGCAGGGTGGAGGATTAAGCACCAAAATCAAACTTCCAGAGCTTGTGGCGCACACCGGACCAGTAGCCTGCATTTCCAGGAATTGTTTGCTGCTGAAAATAGAACTGGATTTGAGTGAACATTTGTAGTTTTTCTCTCGGCAGACTTTCATTGTGTGCCCCACATCTCCTTTCATCAACACCCTACCTTCCTCTCTGGAGTGTATGCAAATAGGACTTTACAGGACTGCTATGTTTGTTTGCTGTTTCTTTTACTGTAAGTGGCTTTTCGGCTTTAGACATAATTAGCTTTAAATCTCCGTAGGGCTAGCTTAATCTAGATTGAAATATGTAGACAAATCTCTTCTGAAAGGTAAAAAAAAATCTAAATCAGGGATCATCAAACAGTGGCAGCAAGTATCGAATCTCTTTGTCACATGTCCTGACAGTGATTTCCAAGAGTTACGCATGCTAATTATGTTTAACTACAGTCGAAGCTAAATTGAAACATATTACTATGAGCACCACTAAGCTTACCACCACTATTATTAAAAGTCAAAACCATCGGATTATGGCGGATTTTCCAAGCAAGTCAGCAAAACGTTGCTTTAATCCTCCAGATTTACATTGAACGCACATGCACAGCTAAGAGTGAGCGTGATAACATAAAGCAGTTATTAAAGATAAAAAAAACCTGTGTTTGTTTCTAATTACAGACACACATTGAAAACACATGCTGAATACTGAAAAGACACGCGGATACAGTTTATACAAAAGGACAACATGACAGCCATGTACACAGAACATATCTAGCATGTTCCTGTGGATGAATAATACATAAGGTAGATAATATGAGAAGCAAACCAGGATGGTACAGACACAATATTTGGACTGGGCTTCAAAACTGCCGGATAAAAATGACTCTAATGGAGAAGTGATGATGGCGGAGAAGCACGTGAGCTCACCTTTGAAGAAGACAAACTTGCCCTCGCTGTTCTCGTAGACGGCATCTATCTTGGGTGGCAGGCCCCTCCAGAAAACACTGATGAGCATGGGGTAACCTGGCATTACCGAGTTATCTCTCACCCGCCAAAACCAGTGGTCCTGAAAGAGAGCAAAGGACATTATTAGGAAACAGAGAAAAGCTTGATCAAGGCCCAACATGACTCATGGGGCACTCCATCGATTGTTTCAGTCACAAGTTCAACTCAGCCTGTGAAAACAGTCATATAATGTCTTCTGTCCCTTGTCCAAAATGGCTTATTTTAGGAGGCAGGGAGGGTCAAACTAAAATGCTACTACAATAAATTATGGGAATTGCAGGATCATGTCTTGACCCATAATAGGGCCTCTGTTGCTTAAATTGTGATCATTGTTGTTTTAATGTGTCTCTTGTGAGTTCCCCAACCTTGTATGTATGTCTGGTCAAAGGGCTACTTAGTCCTCATCCTTAAAGTCTTTTCTCTTGTAAAACCAATACATACCATTTGAAAACACTTCCGACCAACTATGATTCTGGTGGTTCTCAACTTCCGTAGCTGGAACCGGTGGCCTTAGGGGGCAGTAATGAGCCCATTATGGCTAAAAAACAGCATTTTACTCCAAGGAGAGTAATTGGTTTTGGCAAATTAATGTCTGGTTAACATCCGCACTTTCTCCAGCGCAGTCGCTCACTTAAGCTTTTGTAGTTGTGCCAAAACGTTACAAAAAGTGCTAGTATAGGCTACGTCTGTCTGTCTGTAAAACCAGTGAGTTTGCATCAAATATTTCTTATGTAAAGTTTTAATTTCTTAAACGTTTCTTGACACCAGACAACAACCTGCCTTAAGTAAAAATATTTAATGAATTCTGCATGTTGTAACACAATTGGCGGTAAATCGCAACATCTGATAGCTGTGAATTCAGGCCAGCTCCTTGCTTTCCCGGCTCTTACAAGAAAGCCTGCTGGTGATGATCAACACCGGCTGCTGCTTTGATAGCCCTGATGCCTGTAAGATCCATACTTTCTCAGGTTGCTGGCAAAGCCCAGGAGACCATTGCAATGCACGCAGAACTTGAAGAACATACTGGGAAAACCATCAAGTAACGGGGGCAAAGTGATAGCCAGGAGCCTTTATGAGAAGCCAGGGGTCTCTGATTTCCTTGGGGGTTGGGTTGGGGGGGACGTGAGTGCGGCCAAGTGGAAGGTGTGTCTTTTTGATGTTGGATGAAACTTGATGAGGGAGGGAGCCGGGGGAGACCCAGCTGTGAAAGCTATTAGGACTCAGCGAGATGTCCCACCCTTTGGCAATGAACGGCCAATTGCGTCTCCTCAACGCGTGGAGCGCTCAGGCCAAAAAGCCTGACCTCATAGCGAGGGACGCAGAGACAGGGAGAGAGGAGACAACACATCATCACACCCTGCCTCATTCCCAGTGAAAGCTAAATAAACAACTCATTTATCAAACACTCTCTCGGCTGCCCTCTTTCTCTCTCTCTGTCTAATCCAATTGTTTCTCTGAGACTCGTCGCCCTCTGAGACTCTTCCTCCTCTTTCTTTTTATTTCCCCTTGTCTTTCATTCCAATTCCTCCTCTCCCTCTCGCTCTATACCTGTTCAGCATTTTCTTCTGTACACAGCCCGGCCCAGTAATTGAAAACAGATCAAACTGTGAAATCTGACCCATTTGAATCCTTTTGACTTTATAAAAGAGAAAATGTTCTTTCTCCCGCCCTACCGTCTCACTCTGAAAATAAATCTCAGGCGAGCAGACTTCACTTGTACAAAATTTCAGCCAGCAGTTGGCAATTACAGAAATGTCTAGAATAATCACAACAAGTTTAGCCCTAGCAGAAGTTGGAAATATTATACCTCAAATTGTTCATGTTCTCTGCTTTGAGAGAAAGGGCAACGCAGGGTTTGTCACGCATACTCTCTCACAGCGCGTGATAATACATGCAGAGCAATAAGGTTGAATTACCATACACTCACTATTGGAATATAAATTCAGGACTGCTCAATGGCTTTAACAAACTGTCTCTACTGATGAATTTTTGTCAGTGTCGAGGAAAGTTTGTGAAGCGGATCGCAAACTGCAGAAATTGCCCTGCCAACGAATCTACTGAGAGTTCTGGGAGCTCAAACTTATATACTGTACAACACATCACTGTAGTGCAGGAGATTTCATGCCTGCTGAGTTTACAAAACAACTTTTAGTTTCAGAACAGACAAATGGTTGTAACACTTTTCATTTATTTAATAGGTATTTGTACATAGATCAAGTGATGAGAGAATTACTTTAATTACTGTTTATTGTAAAAGAGAACTTGCAGAAGTCATTATGCATACTACGTGTAAGGACTACTGAACGGGCCTACAGGGCCCATGGGCCTGAGCCTCTGTTTGAAGTGACTTAACATTTCTTGTTGGGAGGTCAATCAAACGACTGAAAGAGACTCCAAAATAATACAAAGAGATGCAAAGCGGCAACAAAGACGCAAACCGACTACAAAGAGATGCAAAATGACCACAACGAGACGCAAAAAGACGAGAGATGCAAAACAACTATAAAAGATGCCTAAAAAAGAGATGCAAAATGACCACAAAGAGACACAGAACATCTACAAAGAGATGCAAATCGACTACAAAGTGATGTGAAATGACTACAAAGTTAGACAAAACGACTGGGTGTCTTGATAAAAATATTATTCTAGTAATAAAAATGTGTTTCCCAGTTACGTTTGGCTGCCTCCTCGTCACCCTCGATTTGATTTACCTCTCACAAAGCCAGGACCCCCATTTATCATCATCCAATAAATAAACTTCAAAATGCCAACAAAGGGCCTACTGAGGAATAAAAAAGCTTTTTGCTAAAAGAGAAGAGTAACGCACTTTTATCTAGTGACTCACTACAAGTAATATTTAAAAGCATATCTTCAAGTCACCACGTTACTTATCACATGGATCAGAGAAAACCTATAGGAAGGAGAAAATAGAACCATAATAACAAGTGGAATCTATGATGATATATGGAAACAACTTTATTCTTAGTGTTTCCATCGTCGTTCTTGATATAAAGAAAACAAATCCTGGCGTATTTTGTTTATCGGAGACAGGCCCAACTCTACAAATGAGGTCAAACCTAAAACTTCGTTATCGCCGACATTCCGGTCAACTGTGGGTGAGCATCTGCTGATGCCATGTGTGTGTTTGTGTGTGAGCGAAGAGGCGAGAATATGACAGACAATGATGTTAGGTTGACAGTGTTGCTGACCTCTCACTCGTTTAATGTGACGCACACACTTGCTTGGCTTGAATGAGAGCAGAATGCAGGTGTAAATAATTCAGAGGGACGGCGATTATGGTTCAAGTCTGAGATGCCAGTATCTATGAGGATTTCTCGCCAATATCAGCTCATATTCACTTTGGAAAATAACTGCTTTTATTTTAGCATGTGTGCAGTTGTGTTTGTCATTTCCCATGTGCTGAAAGCTTCCTCGTGCAACACAACGTCTCCCAAACCACATTAACATAACTGCAACTGTTGTAAATAATGAAGTGTGACCTTGAAATGCAGTCACTACAGCAATAAGCACTGGTTCAACTTTAAAACCGGCAGCTGTTTCTTTCCATTACTGTTAATTCTAATATGGCAGCTTTACAGTCTGTACGTGTGACATCATTTTCTAATCTAATCTAATAAATGTGGTTAAATAAGTGGTTAAATCAGACATGTAACCTTCCATCTCTCAAAAATGTGAGTGCAGAGGGGTGTCCAACAGATGAAACATCAAGTACAGAAGATAATGTTACAAAAAAACTTCCCAGAACAATGCCCCTGTACCTCAATCAACTAAAATGACATGAAATGCTAGCCAAAATGATATACCCTTGCCCCCCATAACTACATCACTTCAAAAAATTGGTCCACAACAAAGGAGATAAGCTCTGTATGCCCTATGTATCCTTTCCGTTCCGCCTCTTTCATCTGCGGGGAAACAAAGTGCTTATGTTTAGAGAAATAGTACGACATTATGGGAAGTACACTTATATGCTTTATTGCTGAGATGAGAAGATTAATACCACTCTTAATGGTAAATGTGAAGCTAGGGCCAGGAGATGGCTAGTTTATCTTAGCATAAAGGCTGGAAGCATGGGATGTAATGTGCTACACTTTAAAAGGTGCCAGTTTTTTAACCTTTGGACAGGCTTTCACCCTGCTTCCAGTCCTTATGCTAAGCTAATTAAACTGTCTCCTGGCTGCAGCTTCATATTTACCATATGTGGTATTGATCTTGCTCTTTTGTTTCTATCTCTGAGTACGCTGTTTAAGAATCGTACGACAACTGAAACAGACTACTTTAAGATATATTTGACTTTTATAAAAATCTTAAACTGATCAAAAATCTTAAGCGGTGGCATTAAAAAGTATTTCAATAAAAAAAAAGAAAAGAAAATATCATCTTCTTCTAAGTCCACTCAGGACTCTCCATCTCTTTCCTCCCAGTAATGGAGAGGAGAAAGATACTGAGAAGAGAGGACAGCTCACTGCCCACTTAGCCACTGTGTTCTCATTAATGGATGTCAGAATAAAAGCTCCAACATCAGTGGCCAAGCGGCCGATCCTGAACAGCAAGGCACCCTCCGGCGTCCCAGAATCTCTTGCTCCACATCTATCCACATCAAGAAAGGAAGGTCTCTCAATGACTGGCAACACCCTTGTGAGTGAACTTAGGACTAGTGGAGAAAAGGAGGAGGCAGTTTCCTGTATTATAGACAGTCTCTGGATGAGAGCCTGGCAATGGACTGATGAGGGAAGTGGGTATTTTTCTCTATTATACCTGACTGTAGGCAGTGCAAGACGTTCCATGCAATGGTCTGCAGCTAGAAACCTGAGCAGGGTTAAACACTATTAAATGAGAGCAGAGGTAAACTCAATAAAATGACATTGAAGCATTCAACCATTGATCCTCACAATGAATACACCAAATTCCCGAATCACTGCTTTCCACAATATGTATTCTTTAACACTTTCATGTAAAGGGTGCAATGAACTGTGGATCTTTAAATGCATTTAACTGGCTTTAAGTAGCCGTGAAGTATATGGAAGTCAATGGAAAAAAAACGATGAAAAGATGATTTCCCTTCTTGTATTGCGTGTCCTTGTGTTGATTTTCTAAATGATTGTTCCATTGAGAAAATATTGAGGCTTCAAGAGAAGTGTGTTTAAGGGAATGTTTGGCCTAAAACTCTAAAGCCCTGAATGGATTTCCTGGCTCTAAAAACTGACAAGATGGCGGCGAGCCATAAACTCAATGTCTGTTGGACGATGTCTGAGACTATATGTCCAAATTTTACAACACTCCAAGCCTGATGGGAAGAGTGGACATTTTGTAGCTTGCTGTCTGGTGATTGTCTGTGTAAGTGGTGCAGTCATAGTGTGGTACTGTTTTAGTACAGCAGGAGAAAACTGGTTGAATTAATGCCTGAGAAAAGCAGTGTTTATGTACGTACACATGCATATATACATGAATTCTACAGTGTGTCTCCAATGGGATACCTTATGTTTTGAGGGTTCATAGAAAGTTTAACCCGAAGTGCCTGCAATCATAAAAGTGGTAGCTGTGTAATTCTAGTGAGGCATTTACTGGTGACACTGGATCTACACGGCCATACACAGTCATCTGTGAACCTTAAACGACCCTCTGTCACCGCACTGGAGGGAAAAAATGATCAACCGTAAAACTCCCACCTTAACAAGCATGACTCCTAACCTGCCTTTGTAGATTAACGTCCCAAGAATAAATCAGGCACTTCTCAGCACCACTGGGATCAATACTGAGCTTTTAACACTCAAAAACCAATATGTTTCGTGCACTTTACCTTTTTACATCTACTGTACGTCTGCAAGAGTTACAGTGGCTCCACTGAGAAAACCTGAAGATCGTTCAGGTTTTTCTTGATATTATCAAAGAAGTCAAAGACAACTACCGTTTGTCATTCAGGCGTGATTATTCAACTTCAATCCAAAATTTGGAGGGTATAACATACAATAGCGTAACTGCAATATTATCACTGACTCAGCCTGTAAAAGACACAGCTGTATAATGTCTCCTGTAGCGTTTCAAGCAGCTTTCATAAACCTGTAATAATAACCCTGATGTCATCAGGGTCACATTGGCTTGGCCTTTAAACTTGTACTTATTTAACAGAAAGCCAGCGTTATAAATTGGGAGGTGTAGGGTTGCATTATGGGAAGTGTAGGATTTCGAAGCTTGACCCATACCAAGGACTAAAAGTCAGGATATCTGTGCGTCTGCTACACAGGTTTTGACCTTTTTTTCCATATCTGTACGCAGTATGTTCCCCAACTTTGTAGTGCAATTCTTAATTTGCAATTTATTACACTACTTATTATTGTATTATCTGACACTGATAATAACAACCTTCTAACTTATGCTGTAATATGGAATAAATGTGCCTTCATGAATGCATACAATTGCATATGGAACAGTTTTTTCAGTAACTCTACTGCACTACTTTGTGATTCTGAAAGTTTATTATTATTATTAACAATAACCTCTGTCTCTGTAGGGCAAAGTGTCTGGTGTCCACGTTTTCTTTTTACATTTTTAGCTGTGGATGCAGGGGCTGGTCCTAGTGCACATCATCAACATGGTTATCTTCAGCTTTAAGAAAGGGCTCTGAAAGTCTAGCACAGGGAAAAAACCATTTGTTGAAACTTCCCGGCATCCTATATATTGCAAATATCCAGGTAGATTGAGGAGAAATGTTCTACTTACATGTAAATGTGGAGGCAATGTACAAATCTGTAGACTTCAATATACTTTCAAAGGCAGGAAACAAGCAAGCAGGAATAACCACATCCAAAGTTTTGACAGAAGTAATCTTTGGAGATGTGGCACTTCTGTAAACATAAACGTGTAATGGACCATGCTACTCTTTCCTTTGCCTTAGTTTCCCTTTTAGAGACCAACAGGTTCCAGTCAAATGAAGTCCAAGTTCTAAATTGTGCTAAAATGCTGACAATGTGGATCTTAATGTTTGGTTCTTGTATTGCGAAAACCTAATATGGGTCATGAGTTTTGTAAGTAAGAGTAAACAAAGGCACATGATGCATTTGCATCATAGAAAACCTCAGCGCTCCTGGTGTATTTAACCAGATACACTCGTAAAGTCTGCTCTTTAAAGCCCCCTACTTTACATTTCTGGACCACCTGTGGACCTCGGGGGCTGTGAGACTGCTGAGATCTGTGCTATAATGACTTGGCATCCACTTGACTCAGCTCTTCCAAAACAATCAAGTGGGGATGGTGAGTATAGCCAAGCTGTGCACGCAAACGGACCTACAGCATGAAGTAGCCAAGCGGACAATCACTTGAATAATCAAAAAAAAAGACTAAATCACCCTTAACAAGAGACAAACTCAAATGAAACTGAAACAAGAAGAAAGCACGAGCTGCAAATCATTCATTTTCTGCCAGCCATCATTTTAACCAGTCTTTAGGCTAATGCGTAGACCTTGGCATGCTCTAAAGGGACTATATCAAGCTTTGGAGTAATATAAACATCTGTCATTATGATTCCAGATCAACAGTTTTGCAGTTGGGCAGCTTCATCTACCAGGAGAAGAGAAAGCATTAACATGATACCTCAGTCGTCTTGGAGAAAATTGGCACAACACTCGCAGAATCAAGAAATATTAGGACCACCTGCTTCTCCTGTGAAACGCACTTACAGAGCAAATCCAAGTCCAACCTGTGATCTCTTATTGATTTCACTCCACTACACACATTTGATTCACTTGCTTATGCAAAAGGGTGAGCAAATCAGTCATACTGTTACTGGTGGTCCTAATGATGTGAACACAGCAGATTTACAACTGCGCTTCTCTCGGTCTCTCTTTTGCCTCCACTCCTCTGTACCGTTGGAAAAATGTGAGCTGGTAGTGCTCCTAAAGGCCAACAGAGGCGAACATTCATTCAAAATGATGGAGCCAAAAGCCCTCTTCACATCAGCAATTATAGGTACTCCTACTTATTTGGCTTGCTGTCGTAAACTTCACCATTTAAATTTTTGTCGACATATTATACAGATTTCTAAAATCTGTCTTAAAATGTTGGACTTGTTTTTTTTAGTTCCATTTGAATGCAGTATACTGCACTACTGAAGCTACATACTGCCATACCTCATTGCCCCTTAGCTTAGGGGTTAATTATGTACATTTCACTTGCAGTATTCATCTGAAAGGCGGCTGTTATAAGTGAAGAGATTAAACAAAGAGCCATGCAGTTTATGCTGAACAGCATATTACATGGGTGGGCCCTGTGGATGGGCCTCCAAAGAGTGCTTAGAGACTCATTTGGCACACAAGACTAAAAACTGTGGCAGCTATAAACTAAAGCTGTATGAAAATTCTAAACACTATTACTCCATTTTCTTTAATTGTACAATAATTGCCATACAAAAGAAACAATAGTGATTATATTTAGATTAAATCCAGCAAACCATGTTGTTGTTCGTTGTCACTCTTGCTAAAAAGAGCTGCTCATCAAAACATCCCACCTCAGCAACTCTGGTACTACAGTAAATATTAAATGCAAGTACGTCATGGTGGCCTAATGGTTAAAGTGCATAATAAAACTGCAATGTTCCTTGTTCGAATCCAGCCAGACTGTAGATGCATGAATATACAACTGACAAAAATAAAAGAAAAAATGCTGTTAAAAATCAATTTAAAGAAAAAGAAAATGTTAATGTAAAGTCAACTCTTGCATGTGAGTAGGATAATGAGTTATTTATACACTATTATACACTATAATAAGTTATAGGATACTCTCATTATTTCTGGGGGGGGGGTGAAGGTTTCAGAAATGTCTTCTCACAAACCACAGGGAAGCAGTGTGGACAGCAGGATCACACATTTCAGATTTTGCCTTTTCGCTATATGACGATCTGTCAGCTTGGATGAGGTACGGCAGGAAATAAAGGCTCAGTTTTTCCTGCACTAGCATGGCACCAAAACAAAGAGATGTCTATCTGATGCACATTTCCAAGGATTCTAGCATCAGTAAAGTTATTAGATTTGGGGAAATTGCCTGGATTACAAAATAAATAAATAAATGAACCTTCTAAAGGGACAGTTATCTGTCCACCAGCTGATTTTGAGTTTGTTGTACTGCCTCTGAAAAGTGTATTGATTTTAGTCAATAAAAACAGTTTGGAGGTAAACCAAACTGATGTTTGAGTTGTTATGACAAATAAAACTGGAGGGACTGGCATGCTCAAACTACAGAAAATATGTTTCAGAATGTAGTGCCAAGACAATTTGTTGGAGCACCAATGCACCCAAATTCAATTTGAAACCCACAGATACACTGGCATTGTATCTTTCACTTCCTAAACTCATAAAAATGTTGGCTGATTACTGAATGTCCTTTTTGTCTTGCAAATCCCATGATCCTCATCACTCCATCAGCCCAGGCTGCTACCCAGGGAGTAATGAAGGGTGATAGGAGCTACTGTAGACACCCTGTGCAAGAGACTGGGGCTGTATTTAAACTGATATTATTTCCACCCAAAACAAAAAACAATAAAACAGAGACAGTGTCAGCTTCGAGTCTATCTTTGGTTAAATACCTTCACAGGTAGCAGCTCTGGTACCAAGTCAGATTTAGTTTTTCATGGTGAACCCTCCTGTTATCGTCAAATGCACTAACATCATTATCCTTATTAGTGTGAATGCTGTGAAGCATTCACACTCTTGTTATTCAGTTCTTTATTATTTTCTTCTTACTTCTTCTTTCTTCCGTACGTTTTTCAAAACCTTTCAACTCCTTCATACTTTTAGCTACAGAAACCATTCAAC
>JAVQJF010007334.1:0-31225 GCA_036023855.1 Gadopsis marmoratus
GGTACAATTAAAAGATGTTTTACATCCGCCGGAACTTTTTTTTTTTTTTTTTTTTTTTTTTTTTTTTGTGTGTGTGTTGCGTGGGCGCTAGTTAGTGAAGTTTAATCTGTGATCACTGCTGACTGCTGAAGCAGCAGGTTTGCCCGTCACATGCTGTGCAACAAATACCCGATGACCCTCCCCAGTGGCATCATGATCATGAAAACATTTCTTACTGTCACTGTTAAACAGGCTGAACTGCAGTTAAATGCAACATGTGACTGTCATATTGTTTTTCTCTGGGTTAGGCAGTGCTTATAACTTCTTGTTTCTGGGCACTTTTTTTTAAAAGTGAACTTGAAGCATGGAATACATGAAGTGAACATAAGATGTGAGCCAGCCTTGTGGCACAGTGTTAACACATCACAAAAGATGGCAATCGCAGCTAAACAAGACAAAAAGAAAACTTACTTTCGAAAACAAAATGTTGGGAAAACTGGTCAAATGACAAACCTGTGACATCATCCGGTCACTGTCACTTTACTGTCAACTACTTTTGAAACTGTCGTAGTGTAATGTCAAAGGGGGGGGTGGGAAGAAAGGGACATTTATCAAAGGATCTCTTTCATCAGACTGCGACATCAATAACACTAGAAATGTAACAAGAGACTGCTGTAACACTGTAACCTACGCTACAATAAGGAACTAATTGAGCTTTCATTTGCAAAAAAAACCCAAAACAAGATAATGGAAGTTATCGGGACGCCACGTGAATTTAAAAATGACTACATTTTAAAGCCAATATGCTCTCATTGTAACACAAACCATGAGGACGATCGGGTTCACATTAAAGGTGTAACAGGTCACACTGCTACGTGGCAGTGTGCCACATAGCCGCGTTGTGGCCTTGGCGCTCTGTATGTTACTCCATAGATTTACCTGAACTTTACCTAAATACAAATTTTTTTTATTTTACCTGTTATCTGGCAGCTCTTTGCATCTTCAAAGGTATTTTGGAGGTATTATGATCGGGTGTTTACTGTTTGCCCAGGATGAGCACATCTTTGCCTGGGGAAAAACCAACATTTAATACCAGTATGTCCACAGAAACGTGTGTCCAGCTTTTCAGCAACAGCACTACAACACGTAACAGCTGTTCCTCTTTGTTGTTGATGATAGGTGCAAAGAAGTGTGCTGAAGAGGCACAGGACACGGCTCACGCAGTTTTGTAATCCTACTGTATAATTTACACCATCCATGCTCTTAATTTGGTTTTATTGACGTTATATCTCTTGCCTATATCAGCGGCAGAAGCTGCAAGTTATGCAAAGTAAAGTCAATGATCCTGAGAGAAAGGTTTCTGACCCTTTATCAGTTTTGAACACAAGACGTGTCTGACTAGTTTCCCCTTTCTGAAAATGGCCTTCATCATAATTTTGAAGGCCTCAGCAACTGCCACAGTGAACAGTTTTAAATCCCCATTTGTTTTTCCAAATGTATCACTGAGGCTTTGCAATGTAAAAAACATTTCAATATATAGTCTTTATTCTTTTGTTGAAAAACAGTATACCTCTCAAGTGTGTGTGAGAAACAAGGTGGCATTACACATTATTATAAAAAACATGTGATCCATAGTTCATCAGGAACAGGCCGCCTTGAACTGTGAGAGCAGGGGGAGATAATTCTTTGTAAACCCTGCCCTCTAGTGGACAACATTTATTCTACAGTTAGAGGAAGTGACTTTCACATGTTAATACTGAACACACACCCCCATACGTTCGAAATAAATTGTAAAGTGTAAACCTCACCAGCCAGTCAGTGTAGGTGAGGAAGTCTGGAGATTTAAGTTTACCATTCCCTTTCTTGCATCTCTCTGTACCATAATGTTAAGTAGTGGATGGGAAACGGACGTGGAGAAGAGGCAATGAGGAAAACACCAAGGTCTCTATGAGAAAGTCAAACACCCTTTCAATTCTAACCTTCTCAGCCAGCCGGGCCTTTAACAGCCAGTGTGTGATCAGGTCACGGGTGAATGCACCAGTCTGATGGTGTAATGATGGGATGTCGAGGGAGAGGCTGAGAAGGTGCTTGTGGGATAAATGGGCAGGAGACGGCTTGTTTACAAAGAGAACATAAAGTCATTATTGCTTTACAGCCAAAGGTAACAGGAACACCTGCTGGATACCAAGTGTTTTATTGTTGACTAGATGGCATTTTTAACAAAGGCAGTCTTCCTGGAGCTATGGGCTGGCACGCAAAATAGTTTGAGTTTAGTAAAATGTTGATCCTCTATGTTTTGAGCATATTCTACTTTTTTATGATGGTGCTGAAAACAAATTTCATATAATCTGTAATTACTTGTATACAAGATGCAAAATAAATCCACATTTGCTGGTTGGTTGTGGCTTTAATGGGATATAATTGTTCACACTAATGGGATATTTTCAAGTGTCTCCATCATCATCAAAACATCAATTGAGGAAGTATCTTTTGGAAGAATGATGTTCATACCTCCTGTAGTGCAGCGGCGTGTGGAATCTATGCTAAGGAGCATTGAAGCTGTTCTGGAGACTTGCATTTGTTTTTCATTGTCATTTTACACCCAACTGTAGATTTTTAAACCTAAATAAATAAAAGTGATCTAAATAACTAAAGGTCATAGCTAGAAATAATGTTTCCTTGGAATCAAGCCCAGTGTAATCTGAGTTTTGAATCTCAAGGATCAAACTTCCTCTTCAGATGTCTTTAGTTTTGATATTTTTTTTATGGCCATGGTTTTAACACTCACCTTGAAACTGAAATCCTCTGTCTGGCAACCATCCACGACCTGGAGTTTTAAGCTTGGTGTGATGTGTCTGCTCTGGTGTGGGAATTGCGACACCTCCTTTGCGTTACAGCACAGGTGAGAACTGGCCGCTACCTATATAAAAGACTCCCCGTGTCACACCGATAGAGCACCGACAGCAAGGTTGCCATTTGGAACCTTGGACCATACTAACAGAGAGATTTTATTTTTTTTACTAAAACTTTTTAGTTGTTTAGTCATTTGTTGAAATTAGTTGCATAATTTCAATTTCAATTTTTGTGTCAAAGAATGGCGTTCCCCTTCAGTCTAGTCTTTATTTCAAGTTGGACAGCTGTAGCTCTTACGTTCCCTCACAGTACTTTTGACAACATTGTTAAAGGGTCAAGAGTCGAATTTGAATCATCTGGCAGCGGACCGGATGAACTTGTCCGTGGAATAGTTAAGGTTGCACAGCTGGACCCTCGTGCCCTGACTGGGCCAGGGTTTTTCAGAAGGGGTCTGACGCCCAGAAGAGCCCCCTCCCTCAGCTCCAGACTGTCCTTCCCTGCTTTCTTGTCTCAGCGGCGTCCAGGTCCAGCCCTGGCCCCCAAGACCCCAGTGAGTCCACTACACCACCTAAACCCTAAAAGCACCACTGAGCTGGAACTAAAGAAGAATCAAGGCCTGCAGATGTGGCAGAGAGCCATAAATAAAGGAGAGAAGATGACCATGTCCATGCCAGTCAACCTGAAGGATGCTAAACAGACGTGTGCTGCGGTACCTTTCACTCAGGTAAGCTTTTTACATCATGTTTTATGCCAGGATTTTATTTCCTTTCTCTGCCAAATAGATGTCTGTGCAATACATGAAGGAGACCATTAAAATGAGAGATTCTTTACACAGTCAAATAAAAAAACAAATTGCAATGTTAGGAACTGCCTCAGTGGCAATGAGAGAGATGGCTGTTCACTCATAAAACTGATTATGGCTCTGGTGGAGGATTAGCTGTGATGGTGTGGAATTACATAAACCCAACGTGTTGTTTTTTTACACCCTCAGAGGTAAATTAATGCTGACAATATTGCTGTGATGTTTAGTCTAATCTTTGTCATCCCCCCCCCAGCGTGTGACAGCAGATGAATGTGACACCGTAACGGTGCACAACAAGCTGTGTTTCGGCCAGTGCAGCTCCCTGTTTGTCCCATCCGAAGGGGAGTTTGCAGGGTTGGTTCTTGGGACAGGGGCCCTCCACCAGCGCACCCCCTGCTCCCGCTGCGCCCCATCCAAAGCTCACACTGTGGCTTTGCCCCTGCGCTGTGGAACCGAGGTTCGGGTGAAGCGAATAATGGTGGTGGACGAGTGCAAATGTGAGACGGGCCGTGAGGAAAAGCGTGCCGAGGCTGCAGCTTCCATACACCTGTAACTGTGTTACAGCTGTTGTAACAAAAATACATGGCATTTTTTATTTCGTAAGCGACGTGCTCAAGTTTAAATAAGGGAATAGAGGGGCAGGTAAAGCTTTTCATTTGGACTGACAACTATTCTGTCAAATTCCTGCCAAGCTGCAGTTATATCCCATCTATAAATTATGTGATAATTACTTAGACACTTGTAATCAGCATTTACATATGGAGTTGTGTGAGTATCTGTATTTGTTTAGGAGTCTGAATGTGTTATTCAGAGTAAAATATTCTGGTGGTTTCTTTCACCACTGATTTGATGACAAAATGACCTGTATTTTGGTCATGCAATCTTCTTTTGCAACAGATGGAGATGTCCACCCTGGACTTGTGTTACTGTTCAAAAAATGTGCTTGGATTAATCTAAACTGTAATACTGTGATCTGTAGTATTGTCATTAAAACGTCCTATTGGTCCACATTACTTTTGCCTGGAGACTTAATTAGTTTTCTGCCAACACTGTTAGATTTACAAGTGCAATTTTGTTAGCATGCGACACTCAAGTAAAAACATGAAGAGCATTTATTGTTTTTTCTGCCCACTCTCTTATTCAAGCGTTCACGTGTTAGCTTCTATATTTTATTAAAAAGCCATGTTCCACTGACTTTTAGCATATAGCACTTACATCTGAAAGCGCCAAACTAGAGTGCAAACGAGCTATTGAGCACGGGTACTTAGGACTAAGCAAACATAATTGTTTCAGCATGGACCCCTGAATTATGTATAGGAACCACCAATTCCCATACCCAATCTCTTTTCAGTGAAGTTGTGGGAATTTGAACATCCTTCGCTAACAGATGCACTTGAGAGAGTGGGCATGTGTGATTCTGTGTGTATGTGCTTTTTTTTTTTTCATTTAGGGCCTATAAAACCTATTATTCATTTATATTCTGGCACCTGGGCCTGGTAAAGTGAACTCATCCCACACATCCCAACATACATTCCCAGAGGAGCATAAAGAAGGGGGCTCTTTACATTGCCTTGGCATGCTGTCAAAATGACTGTTTAGATGGCCATTTGCATTCACGTGGGCTTTCTGAAAACATGAAAGCGCTCATTGCACTACGGGGGTGCATTGAGTCCCTTGGATGCCATTAGCATGTGATTAACATCTTGGGTTGATGGCTATATTTTCCAAGATTGATGGGACAAATATTTGCCCAGGTCTTAGCCATGAGGAATTAGGGGCCACTTTTAAGAAGGCACTTGTTTTTTTCTAAATATCCAGAAGGTGGAGAGGTTGGGAGGCTCATACAGCCGTTCTGTGATTAAATTCTGCTTTTTCAACTCTCATTCATCATAGATAAGGTTTGTAAAATGCCAGAATCTGAGTGATTCATAACAAATCCTGCACTGCATTTAGCCATCCATCTCTGTCTTTATACAATGGTGCACTTGCTGTCTATAGTATCCTACCCACCGCGCTGTTGTGTGTGTGTGTGTGTGATGCTGATGGCGGTGAAGGGAGAGTCATGATCTCACTATCTCACGTCTCAAGTCTGTACCTCTCTTCTTCCAATCTTTTGTCATTTTTTTTTCTGATAAAAAGAAAATGGGTATAGTAGAGGGAAGGGGGGGGGGAGTTGTTGATTGAACAAACAAGGTGCACAAGAGAGTGCACCACTTAGCAAGACAGATGTCAGCCCCTTTTGCATTGTGGGATCCGGCGGAGCACTCCTGCGTCATTAAGGATGGCCTGGTTCCCATGGCGAGGGGAGAGGAAGGAACGAAAGGAGGAGGGCCCGCTGCCAAGTTCAGCGCCTCGGGGATCAGATCAGCGTCACGGGGTGCTAAGTGGCCTAGTTAGCACTTTAAAATGCACAATGAGCTGCCTGCTCTTTCTCTGTGTGTGTGTGTGTGTAGGCATTTTAACTGTCATTCATGGAAATGGTCGGGAGGTGTGCATGATGGGGGGGGGACTCAAATGACATCAGGTCAATCAAGGTGTATCGAGGGGAAGCTGAATTACTGTTGGACTTGGGGCTCATTTTTTGAATTTTCTGTGTGTCCCTCTGTATCTATGAATATGGCTAAGCAGACCAAACAGCACTAAACTAACTAGCTGAATAGTGCTGAAAGAGGAAGCTACACCAGATTTCTTTCCTCAGCCGCTTGGGGCTCTGCTGGAACTAAACCGTCATGGTAGATTGGACCAGACTGGACTGCGGATCAGGCTCCTAGATCTGGCATCAGCAAGTGAGAGCAAACAGGGGTCCATCATGCACTCTCTGGAAATGAATTGGGACGGTGACAGGGTACACCAGGAGAAATGTGAGGTCCGGTTAAGTCAGAGACCAGACAGAGTCTTTTCACCTAAATCCCACCGGTGCAGGTGTACTGCTGTAGGTGTCAGGCTGTAGGTGTGAGGGTGTCTGGACCACAGCTAACATCTACCTCCCCACTGATGCGGTGGTACATGCTCGCTCTGTGGTGTTAGTCTGGACCAGCTGGTCAGAGTTGGCGCTGCAGGAGATGGTGCCCCGGGCTAAGCCTGCCAGCCTACTGCCATTCTGCGTGGCTGCCAGCACGCCTGCCAGGCTGTCTGTTGGGTGCTGGGGAGGACAGAGAAAGGTGTAGCCTGCGGATCTGGACAACATCAAAGTTTGTCATTGGATAAAATCCTATAGCGGTTTCAGTATCTGGTGCAACTACTACCACTACTACTACTGCTAGAAGTACCACAACTAGTGTTTAGAATATAAAAGGTAAACGTGTGTGTGTGTTTATGTATATAAACCTTATTGAAGCAAAGAATCAGAGGTTGAACCTAAAAAAATAACAAGATATTAGATATAGACTTTGACAGCGAGTGTTAAAAGCACTTGGATTCTCGTGTTTATCTTATGAAACAATAGATAAATATTTATTTCTCATGAGTGACTGACTGATATAGCCTCATAAATGATTTCCAGTCGTCAACAGTTTTCCATGTCTGTCTTAAAACATAGTCAGGTGCCTACTGAAACAAGTTTTGCTAGGTGTAATTGTCCTTCTTGATCATACTGGCCATTAAAAAAATCCCCTCTTAATGCACTTGGCTGATGTGCTAATATGGGGCTTCAGGAGTCTGCGTTAGACAAATCAAGTGGGTTTGTTTCAACGTTACAGACCACTGCTCTAGGCTGTCCTCAGGAGGAAGGATGGCAGGATGGGATAAATGCAGAGGACAAGTTTGATCGTGGGATGTGTGTGAATGTATCCTCATGTTTGACTATAAAGACCTTAGGGGGGTATTATTATTTTAGAGGGAATTTTGTACTAAAAATACTGCAACTTTGGAAGATATCCACTTGATTTAATTAAGTTTGAGTTTATTAGCATTCATGCGCACAGTTAACAACTGAATAGAAGCAGAATTCACATTAACAAAAATATATTTATACATGATTGTGCATCAAAAAAATTTAAAACTATCTGCCTATACATTAATACTACATACACATTTACAAATACAACTGTACAGTTACATGCAATCTTGTATACATTTTCAATAACATAAAAACAATGACTGATATGTTGTATTTGTATAAATATATTAGAATGTATAAATAAAGCAAAACAAAAGAGCTAACTCTGAATGCATTTACCATGACTGCAAAATATAAAAAATAGTTGGGTTTTTTTGGTGTTTTATATAAATTTTTCCTGATGCTCCAAAAGAAAAAGCAAATTTGTAGTGTTTTTCGCTTTTTTTCTGAGTCCTAAAGTTGAGGAAGACACATATTTGACCCACTGACCACCTGCCTGCTGACTGAAAATGCATATACGATGATATTTGTGTGTTTTCGTATTTGTCTGAGTTGTGCGTCTGACTGTAATTGTGCTGATCCGTAGCCTCCGTGTGGCAGCGTTAGTGTGGTAGAGTGTTGAGCCGTCAGTAAACCCTCTGCTGGAGTGTGATGATGATAGCAACGTCGCTGTGGCAGGTGCGGTCCTGCATGGCATGCAGGTGATGTCTCTCATGTTCACTTAGCTAATGACTCCAATTAAAGTAATTAAGAGCTGGCACGGTGAAACCTGCTCACCCGCACGCTGCCAACCCATCCATTCCCCTTCCTCTTCACCAGCACACATCAGCGCCCACCTCGTACCACTACATGCCATCATCCATTGCGCTACTTCGCTCTCCTGCTTCCCTTAATCTTTCTCTCACGGGCACCTCACCCTGTCCTTCATGCCACAGCCATCCTGTGCCACATGCGTCTTCTGCAGAGACCTTTAAAAGAAACATGAAGCTTAAAAGCGGCTAAACGCTCCACTTCAGAAGCACTTAAGAGACCCTCAGCTCAACTTATTGTCACAGAGACAGCTACAGAAGGGAAAGAGCGAAGGCCGGGTCCGGCAGGAGAAAGAGGGGAGTTAAAGAGGGAGAGCGGATGCGAGCCAGGTTCTAACGAGGGGAGAGATAATTCTTTTGTTTTGTTAGGGGCCCTTCTTCAGCGTGGAGGGAGTTGAAATGACACTCCACACATGGTTTTTGGATGAAGTGGGCAAAGGGAGGGGTGGAGGGATGCAGGCTTGATGCAAGAGTGGTGAAAATGTAGAGGGGGTTGCAGCACAGAAAAGGCGGCCATACAAAGCAGAGAAAAAGGCTCCAAAAAGCTGCAGCCGCAAAGCATTGCAAACAAGTGGTTCTTGCGCTAACAGATTCACAAGCTCCCATGAAACTTTGATTATGACCATGCACATTGTTGCCTTGCACTCACAGTACCTCTAGAAGATTTCAATGTCAAAATACACATTAATCACAGAGTAGTTCAATGTCACAGTCCACAAATTCCAACAGTGGGAAAGACCACACCGGGCCAAGCTGGAGACACAACTTTGGCTACCAGGCCTGGGCAGATTTATCAGAATTTATGAAACGGCAAACATATGAATCTCTGGTGTCTTGGTGTTCTTTCAACACTCGGATTCCCAGACCTACTAGTCGATGTGCCTGGATTTGTCGTTGGCAGTACAAACACTATTCCAGAATCTCATCACATTTTCTGTGAGAAAAGGACTTTGATGTGAACCCTGGGTTTACCTCCCCCCCGTTTCCCTCACGTGTCTCCGCTACAGCCCATTTCCTTCTCATTTGTCTGTAACATTTGACCAGAAGCTAATGTGAGAGATGCCGTCGTGGCTTGCTATAAAACATTAAATATGTGGAAAATGAACAATATAACCTTTATTTTTTTATTTTTTTATTTTTTTTGCAAGATAAGCCACATTCATCTTCTGCCCCTCACATAGTGACACAGTGAGAAGCATCGCTGCTGACATTCAAGACGGTTTTGAATGGCGCCGAGTTGAAAGCAAAAGCCTTGTGGAAACCACCATCATCGAAATTACAGCTGAGCACACTTTGGTAATCTGGCGAATTAACAGCATCAAGCAAATTATCCTGGTGGACTGTGTCTTTGAGCCAGGCACGGCGGATCACCTCCAGAAGCCTGTCACCACTTCCATGAAGATAAATGGTGTCATTACGCAGTCTCCATCATGCATTAGCTGATCTGGACTCCACATTATGCTCAAAAGTGGAAATGGCTATGGATTACACTCCGTCATCAGATAGCGCTGACAGAATGCACGACAAACATTCCTAACTCATTTTGTTTCGCCGCTCATCAGGATGCTGCAGCGGGCATTTCACAACAAAACAGTTTGTCAATTTCCTCGTCTTGAATTATGGTCACGAAGCACTCACTTCTGTTCTGTCCGCTAATCGGATCAATACCAATGCAGACATAATTTCTCCAACACATTCTGCCAGTGTCATAGATATCTGTCCACAAACAGTCATCCTCACAATGGGCAGAGGAGGAGGCGTTGCATGCCAGTGTGTGTGAGAGAGAGAGAGCGAGGAAGAGTGATTGAGAGAGACAGACAGACAGACACATACGAGGTGGGGGTAGAAAGGTTGGGTGTGGGGGGGGAGTAGTGCGCCAGTGTTCAAGAGAGATAGGCCAAGTGAGAAGCGAGAGAGAGTGTGTGCATGTTTGAGTTTGTGTGGAGGGGTACAGAAGAGGGGTGCAGGTGGCATGGAGCTGGCGCAGGCCTGGCCCACTGTCCCCTGGCAGTGCCAGGCTCCATCTGTCATCAGCAGGAACATCTGCAGCCCAAGGTGCCCTTGTCACCCAGCGTTAGAGTAACGAGTTTGGCGTTTCCATTAGTCCAGGGCCCTCGCCCGCCCGCCCGGCTCTAGCCAAAACCATGGCATTTTGGGTGTGAGCTTGTGTGTGTTTGCCTGTGAGTGAGTGTGTGTCGAGATATGAGACAGGGAGCGGGAGAGTGAGGGAGCGAGCTGGGGGTAACTGGATTTGTTTGGCAGTTTTGTGCGCCTGTGCATGCGTGTGTGTGTGTGTGTGTGTGTGTGTGTGGTTGAGTGTGCGTTTGCAGGAGAAGTGAGCGCCAAGCCAAAACAACATGGCAGTGCAGAGCGTTGACCCAGCTGGGCTGAGCCGGCATGTCGAGTCATGTCCCCTCCTGATGTGAGCGTGCCCAGCGCTCCCACCGCTGCCAGACCCAATCTCTGGTCCCCTCTCCTCCCCGCTCTCTGTCACTCTTTCTCCCTCTCTCATCTTCCTGTCTTCCATCTGTCCACCTCCCTCTCATCTGCCCTCTCTCCCTTACCTCTCTGTGCCCCTTGTAGTTTCCTCCCCCTGTATGCGGAGTCCTCTCACACCCTGAGTCTATACTAACATTCTGCCTCTGAGCGCTACTCACATTTTTATCTTTTTTGTGCCTAAAAAACAGATGGTACTTCTTTCCCGGCTCCCTCTTTTCATCCCTCTCTCTGAGCTCTCCCCCTCCCTCCCTCTTGTCCTGTGTTTCTTTCCATCCAGCCGGCATATCACTGATCCTAACTGGCAGTCCACCTGTTTATTCTGTCTTTCTACCCCCCCCCCCCCCCTCGCTAATTTAAAAACCTGAATCATTTTTCCTCAATCTCAAGGGCAATAACATAGTTTTATTATTACTTATTCTAGTTATTACTTTTACATGACATTTTGTTAAGACTAAACATGGCTTACACAGTTATCGACTCCACTTTCAGAAAGATGGCTGCTGTTTGTGTTTGCACCACATGGTGGCTCTAACGAGCAGCAATCTGTCTTAACATTAATGAACCAAGCTTTGGCTGCAATTGTGTCAATTACCCACAGAATACTAATCAGAGAAACATGAGCACATCAGAATGAGATAAGATTGATTATTCTTTTTCATTTTCTGTATTACATGTAGGCGTGCATCATAAATCAGTTTTGACGACATTTATGAAGCTAGTGTTTAGCCTAAAGGTCTGAGGGAAATTAGACACCACTTAATAAAATCCCCACATTCAGGCCTCGAGCAAGTTTCTGAAAGTCACATGTGGACACATGGACTTCATACTCTCGCACAAACACACGCTCAAATGCATAAACACTCTTTAAACAATATTTAAAAAGTCTCTCATAAAGCAGCAGCTTTGTTTCATTGACTTCAAGTCCAGTCACTTCCTGTGAGACAGCAGAGGGTTTTAAGTTGTAGTTAAGATTTCTTTTGCTCTGTTTTTTTTTTCTTGGCCTGTCCTACAAAGGTTTCTCATTCTCTCTATCTAAACTTAAAAAAGTGTGTGTGGAGAGTGAGTGAGGCAGAAAAGGAGAGCCACACTGAGATAAAGAAAAGGGAAGCGACAACTGCTAATCAATAAGATTTCTCCAACCTTGTTTTTTTCTCTCCCAACCCCCCACCCCCCACCCCCCACCCCACGAGGCCCGCGGCATTCAAGACGAGCCAAGACGAACTTGGCATTGTCGAGCACGCCTTAAAAAGAAACACCTGCGAGGTGGAAGACTTAAAAAACCAGCAGAAAAAAAAAATCCTGCTTTTCGCAGCTCTTAAAAATGTTGGCAAATGTTTCATGGGTTTTCTGGGAACAAAACAGTAAAAAGAAAGAGCTCCCATGCAAGTGAAGACAAAAGGGGATGGTTTTCCATAGAGATGGAGGTGTCATTACACTTGAGACGGTTGCCAGATTTGGACTTATCTTTACCCCCCTCCCCACCCCCACACCCCGTCCTTGTATCTATACCATCTTAGTTTATTATCAGTGCTTGAGCAGCGTGGAAAACAAATAATGAATGGTAATATTTAGCTGTTGACAAAATATGTATGTGGCTTGAGCGGGAGATGGGATCGGGGGAATGTGCAGAGAAACAAAGATGGAGAAGGCCGGGGAGGGATGGGAGAGGAGAGAGAGGAAACTGGAAAAGGGGGGTAACTAAAGCAGATGGCACTCTTGGCATCCACCTCTCTCTTAAATCTGTTTCTGCTGTTTTTTCTCATGTGCACGAGGCTTTAACCCTGTGGTAACCTGTGTCCCGGCCTGACCCCAAACCTAACTGCTGTATGTAACAAGCCGGCTGTGTGTGTTTGTGTGTACACGCGCATGTTCATCTCCAGTATGTCTCTGTCTGCACACTCATTAAATTCGGCACCCTATGCAAGTGAGTATCAACAGTCTCTCTCAGTGTTTATATTCCACACTTCCAGTTGCACTACATCTATCTCGTGCTTTTACCTGAGAGAGACGGTCTCCCATTTAGCGTGAGGGTGGCATCGACTCACCTGACTGTTATAAAGGTCTTAAATAAACTTGGCTCCACTAGGGGGGACCCCAAGATTACTCATATTCTTTCCCTCAAATTTCTGCAATTTTCTACATGCGTTTTATTTCTGCACTTTTGCTAACATGCAGAATCAATGATCAATCAAGGTGGTTTACATGACAGATGTGAAGTGATCAGTTGTAGGATGAACCTAAGTACATTTACTCAAGTTCTGTTTTTAATCTTTAAAGTCTTGAGGTACTTGTATTTTACTTGAGAATTTGGATTTTATATTACCTTATACTTCTACTCCACTACATTTATTTAACAGCTGTAGTTATAGTTAAGGTTTTATATAAAATGCTAAATACAATGGTTAATCTACCCAATCGAATATAAATTCACATTAACTCTAATTCAACCTGCTGCAACATAAAATGCTGCCTACACATTAATGCATTTATAATCAAATAGTATATGCATATAACACTGACAGAAGCCATGCTGCTAATATATATATATATATATATATATATATATATATATATATACTGTATATTTACATGCATTTTTTTTTTACTTAAGTAACATTTTCAATGCAAGCCTTTATTTTTAATGTAGTATTATTAATTTGTGGTATTGCTACTTTTACTTAGGTCAAGGATCTGAATACTTTCTACCACCAGTGGTGGAAATGTACTTGTATTTCAATTTTATGCTACTTTATACTTCAACTCCACTACATTTCAGTGGAAAATATTGTTCTTTTACTACACTACATTTATTTAACAGCTGTAGTTCCTATACTTTTTAGATAAAAATTTTACATACAAAACATATGTATATGTCAGTTTATATACAATAATAATGATCCAATAATATAGTAATATAACACTGACAGAGGTTGTTTTTCTGCATAATGAGTACTTTTACTTTTGATACTTTAAGTACATTTTGCTGATAATACTTCTCTACTTTTATGTAAGACAATATTTCAATACAGGATTTTTTATTGTTTTATTGATTTGTTATTGAAGTATTTTTATGGCGTGGTACTTCTACTTTCGCTTCTCCTCAATTCTTCCACCACTACTGGATTTAATAGTCCGTTTGATGTGGCACACATTTCTGACTATGTGTTCCATTAATTTGTTCCGAGCACCATATTGTGAGCGCTCTTCCCTCAGTCCATTCACAGCTGCTGCAGATCAGAAGTCTTTTATTTTCTCAGCCGTGAGTCTGAGAAAGCAGAAGTTTGCAAAACATATTTGAAGTAATAAAAAAAAAAAAATGAAGGCAAGACATGAAAAGCAACATTAAAGCACTGCGGCTTGTGACTGACAGGAGAAATATTCTATGGTTCAAACACCTGGGATGTCGACTGTGTATTTAGGCCACATCCGTCTCCTAGTGAGTAGAAACATTCATGTGCTGACTCCCATGCATGCTCCCATAGACCGACTATAGATTTCACTCAATGCACATCACTTATATGTGGGGTGCCGTGGTGGGGTGAGCCCATTTGCATAATCTCCCATTTAAAGAGGGATGTGCTGGAAGCTGGTGGGGGGTTGATGGTAAGGGCTGGAGTGGGGAGTTGGGAGGGGGTACAAAGTGCCCATTGTGCAGTCCCAGGATAGGGAAAATGCCCTGTAGGGCCTGGTTTGTGTGTGCGACTGAGAGTGTGTGTTTGTGAATGTTTATCTCTGTGTGTCTGTGTGTGGGAGCCACACCTGTCAGGAGAGCCTGAGGGAAGCAATGAGACCACTATAATGAGCGTGTACATGTCTATATTGTGTGTGTGTGTATGTGTGCGCAGCAGATATAGTCGAAAGGATTTCATTAAGACAGGCAAGACCATTAAAATCTGTGGGCCATGTCAATCTTTTATGTTCTAATTGTTTCCCTTTATTAACTTGTTATTATGCCATTTTCTCTCTCTCACTGTCAAACACACACACACACACACACACACACACGCATGTATGGTCACACATACTCCCACTCTCTTTCTCCCACATTCAGCAGTAACCACACTCTTCATCATGCCAAATCATAATCTGCCCAAGACGCAGCAGGCCGATAGGATCAGACTGGAGAAATAATGGTAAAATCAGATTTTTGGGGGGCTTTTGAGGAAAACAGTGCTGAAATAGCTGGTGGCTGTGTCTCTAATGGTAAAACGTAATGCTCAGCAATCTGCTTAATATCCCCGCCACACTCATTAGATTAGTGAACATTAAGGAGATTGGAAAATTTGCGCTCTATTGTTTTACCATGGCAACACAGGGGCACAGAGGCTATACTGCTAATGGCGAGGAACAAGAGGCACGGAGAGGCTTCAGAATAGCTGAGGAGGTTGCTGACGGCTAAAGCTGGTGTCTTCGCTGGTGTGCAGGCTGCACGAGGAGGGAGACACGTGAACAGACAGACAGGAGCCATGGCACAGATAATTCATTGCAAAGATTCTCAAACCAAGCAGAGATGCGGTTAAGGATTCACAAAAAACATCCACCTGCGGTTCACGGACACTCTCAGAAAGACAGAGCGAAACATTTCTGAACCCCCCGCGGCATCGCAATGATCACTGTACAATTATATCCTTTCTTCATCACTATGGGAAACAGTAGCAGCCTGAAGTTGTCCCCCTATTAATGACTAATTCCTCGGTTGGTTTGGCTCAGGGCAAGACAGAAAGAGGTGTGTGACCACCACCAGTAAAAGCAGCGCCGCGCTGGGATTCAGGAACGTTATCAGAGCTCAAAGTCCTAATTCCACACTGGGAATTCTGCCATCAGTAACATAATAAGTCCACTTTGGCTGTGAGGGAGAGAGAGAGAAAAGGTTTCTTTCTTTCTTTCTTTTTTTGCTCTGGAGTCTTGGCTCTTTCGGTTGTAAAGTTCCTCGGGAAAGCGTAAAGAGATCAACAGAAAAACAGCAATTTTATTTTGCAGGCTCACAGCAGTTGTACAGGCTAATAAGAAAAACTATTAAACTTGTGCTCTGGGTCCCGGGGAGGGATTTTTTGGGGGGAGAAGGCAAATATATGACCTGAGCTCTGTAGGGTGTTTTATACTGCTGGGCGAACCAAAGCTGAACAGAGATTAGTAATGCACATATTCACTGCAATTGCAGAACTTGTCAGAGGCTTATTTCCCAAAGCATTTACAATGTTCTGTTTCCTCTCATTGGCCTGATCGCGTCTCATCCAGAAAACAAAATTTGTCTCATTTTAGGAAAGTGTGAAATTTTTGGTTTTGAATAATCATTATCTAGTAGATCATTTTGTCCAGACTTTGGCAAAGCCCAGGATTTTCCACATTCTTCGTAGCTTGGAAAAAGGTCAAAGCTTTGAAAGAGCTACAGTGAACTCAGCGCAATCTGTTCTGTGTCCATTAACTCGGAGGAAAACAAAAGGTTATAGGGACATTTTCTTAAATTGTAATGAAGGTGCATTTTATTTCCTTAATATTTCATACAGTTTAGTGAGCTCTTTACTGTTCACAGGGCGGATGATTGTTTCTCGGGTATGTGCAAAATAAAGTCTTGCAAAACATTTTGAGGTTTTGCTTTGAAATCTATTATCTGAATCTTTTTCAGATTTAAGTTATTCTGTTGAGGTTTTTATAAACCTAAATTATGAACATACTGGCTCGTTAAAAACAACTACAGTGTTGAGGCAGAATTTAACCAACAGTCAAAGATCTGTTACGTCCAGGTACATTACAGTACAAGCCAGGATTAATGTTCTCCCTGAAGACAAAAGCTTTGTTTGTTGAGTCTGCTCAGTATATGATGATTTAAGGGCTACTCTTTCTAGTAAAAGAGTTTTTCTTGGTGGATGATAAATATAAAAACTTGAGCTGTGTTTTCTGATGCAAGTCTCTTTTTGTGTTAAACTTTATTAGTAGAGCTTAAAACAGGAGAAAAAATGTAAGAAGCTGTTTTCTTGTCTGATAAATATTTCACCACTACAATGGTATTTTTGCTGCCTTAAGTCCGTGTAGGGATGGGCACTTGTATGTGCAGTACACAGTAAATAACAAACTATTTGAAATGTTATGGCGTAGTTAAAAATGTGTACTCTACGCAGCTTGTTAGTGTGTTCACACTGTAAAAGTGACAAAATAAATTATAATCAAAGCAGACACTGTGAATACTGAATATGGTCGACCTTTTGAGTGGACCCTGTACACACAGCTCAGCGTACAGGGTCCAATTAATCTGTTGATAAAATCATATACGTTTAACATCATATACAAGCCACTAGAGGCCACTAGAGGCCCTGTCCATGGGACAGCACACATGTATGTATGAGAGCACATTTAGGATGTCTTCTGTAGGTCTTGGTGAAGTTGTTCATTTTTCAAAAAGGTTTACAATCACTGTGTTATTTTAATGTCATGATGTGATGGTTGTTTTTCGGTGTCTTAAATTTAAAGAAAGAACTGACAAAAGTTTAGTTTTTGCCACTTCTATTGCTGAACAAAAAGAACTGTTATGTTACACAATTTAGGAAAGTGCTGTCTTTAAGGAGCCTTTGGGCAAATACGACTTTGAGGTCAAGCAACCATTTGACTATCACGAAAAGGACAAGAATCACAATTGTCATGTATTACTTTTACACAAAAGACACAAACGCACACATTCGGACTGTGATTAGGATGGGTGCTGTGACTCTGACCTCTGCATTCATCACTATCACTTGTGTAAATGGCTGATTAGGAATTTCAGGTTACTTCTGCACTCTAATTTTTTAATTACTTTGGATGGGAGCGCACAAAATAAATGCACACACAAACACACACACACACACACACATAAGCAGGGACAAAGAAAGATGCCAGTATGAAAACATTAACCATCAGTGTAAATCCAGAGCCAATTTTAAAGTTAGCACTTGGATTTGAGACTCTCTGGGGTAAGTTTAACCAAAACAAACACAGAATGTACTTGCATAAAATGCATGTATGTCATTCGCTCTGAGCCAGTTCTTTTGTTGTTGAGTTTATTAAGCAATAATATGTCATAGCCAAAAACATGCTATGCTATGTTTTTATTTCATGTTCACACATATACAGTTGTGAAAAGCATTGAAACAGTAGAAGTGAACACAAACTTTCAAGAACAGAACAGAATAGACTCCTTTGCTGTGTGTGCATTTGTGTATGTGTGTTGGGGCATAATGTAAGCATGAGTTGGCGGGCAAAGTTGAGCTCGTTGCCGCTTTCCTGGGTTTCCTACCAGTGTCTAAGCATTTAGCCGAGGTTGGTTGTCCATCACACACACACACACATACACGCACATACACAATTGTATGCTTTATAAGGTGCCCACCAATGTCATGGCAACCCCATATCCTCAGCAAGAGGGAAGATGCTGTGTGCCAAAAAAATGCCATGGTAACTTTTTTTTTGAAAGCCACGTTGCCCAGAAACCTTTGGAGCTTATTAAGTGAAACCAGTAGGGAGACAAATGGACAGGGAGAGCGAGAGAGAGAGAGAGAGAGTGAGAGAGAAGGATGGGAGTGCGTCCTGTTCGAGGGCCAAAGTGGGTCTTTGTTTTAGGGAAGGGAACACTGAACCTGCAGTGAGGAGATGCACGAGCTCGCGAACAGTACCTTCAATGAGTTTTCCTGCATAGATGACAGGTTTATCTGTTTATCAGAAAAGGTTCGTTAATGTCCATGTTGAGCTCATACTTTTTCATCCACTAAGGTTGCACCAGTCTGCTAGCTGGCATTACATGGTGTTGGCAAGAAGTGGCTAATGGGCAATATTGGATGGAGTGTTGTGAGTTGCGTGTTTGTGCATGCACTCTCTAACATTATGTACCTCCATGCAAAGTGTGTGTGTGTGTGTGTGTGTGTGTGTGCATGCCTGCCTGCATGTGTTCATGTATGTATTTTTCTTTCTGTGCATGTGTGCGCAGGTGCATTTACGTGTGTGTGTGTGTGCTTGCGTGTGCCCTCGCTGTGTAATTAAATCAGTCCATTTCTCCTTGAGTTAGCTTGCGGCGCCAGCGGTGCTGCCCAGTGAGACAGTGTCAGGGTCTGCCAGTTTCATTAGCCCTGATGGATGACCTCATGACAGGCATTACGCTCACCTACACTTCAAAAAGAGCACACACCGACTTTGGATGAGTGGAAAAGTGAACGTGTGTGTGTATGCTGGCATGTGTGCCAACAGGGACAACAGCAGTAGTATTTCATGCCCTGAAACTACTATATGTGTGTTTGCATGTGTGTATTTCAGTGTTGTAATTGTGTACACATGTGAACAGCCTGCAATTACTTTTTCATGTTTTTAATCATATGTGTAAATATGTGTGTGTGAGTACATTGTGCAAGGCACCATTGTGAGCTGGGTGTTGTCCCTCTTGCACCGTGTATGTGTGTGAGAGTGTGTGTGTCCGTGTGTGTGTGATAGCATCGGTTTGCGCATGTCTGTGTGCACTGTGCACACTGTGCACCAGGGGCAGAGCTCGGCGCTTAGTTAGGATTTTTGGTGGCGATTTCCATATTGCCTGGGGTCATGTGGGCACTGTGCCCACTCCTGGTGCTGTGGGTGCTCGCTGAGGCGTGGGGAGATTAAAGCAGGCGCACGATGCCACAAAGGGGCCTGTCTAGTGCTTTTTAATTCCCCTAAATTAGGGCACAGTGCCAAGGCAGCTCCCTGCTATGGCAAACACTCCATAACTGGCACCATAACTACTGCTCAGCAAGACGCAGAGAGAGCGAGAGACGCTGAATACTGGAAGAAAACATTCCCTCACTCTCTCTTTTTCACACACTTGGACACACATGCTTGCATACTTGTAATTAGCAGTCTGTAGCCTTTGCTAGTTTGAGGGGGGATAGCGTAAATCGCTATCATTCACATCACTTCAGTCCTATTCAGTGAGTTGAGTTGCAATGATGTCAGAATTACCAGTGGAATGTGCATGCTGGTGTGTGTGTGTAAATCTGCATACCCTAAGGGCAGTGGCACGCCACTAAAGAAACAGTAGGTGGACACTTGGTATTAGTGTGTGTCTTTGCATATGTGTGTGTGGGTGCATTCATGCCCTTAGGGTAGTGGCATGCTGCTAAAGGGCTAGTGTACGGACACTGGGGTGTGTGTGTATGTCAGGTCTCGGAGGGCCTCTTCTCTGTCTGCCCAATCCAAATCCACTTTCTGAGGTGCTGCGTTGGCATCAGTACATCTCAGAGCACTGCCAGGGAGTGTTGGTTCGTCGTAGGATCTCTGATACCTTTGTATCCTCTCTCATACATTTCTGTGTGTGATCTGACATTTTATTCATGACATTAAAGAGGGTGCGTAGGTTTAGAGGGAAGCTGATAAGGTTCTGCCCCGAAGGTGAGTTTGCTTTGATAAATATTGAAGAAGGTACTGGTTCTTTCTCATATGTTCCTTTTCTGTGTAAGACTCGGGCTTTGGTCAAAAAATGTAACACGAAGCGTGTGAAGTATGATGCAATCTATGGGCCGAGAGAATATTTTGTGTGTGTCTGTTTGTGCGTATGTGTCTGCATACAAACGCCTGTGTTAATCCCAGTCTCTCCCAGCATCTGGAGCCTTGACACAGTTTAAAGGGCTGGCCATGTCCGCACAGAGCTGGGCCAGTGCTCACACACACACACACACACACTCACGCAGCTATCTAGGGCACCAGAAGGCCCAGGCAACGCCAAGGCAGAGGCTGCCCACTTTGGCACTGCGAGGTGGGGCTGCGCTGGCGCTTTGGGGGAGAGAGAAATGGCAAGGGTGTGTGGTAGGTGCTGGGAGAGAGGAGGGGAGAGGAATGAGGGTGTGTGAGTGAGCGTGTGTGTGTGTGACTGTGTATGTGGGGGTGGGGTGGGGGGGAACCTGGCATGTGATAATAACCCTGGGAAAACGCCCATTCCCTCTGAAGAAGGGGGGGGTGTAGTCTGTGTATGTGAGAGAAAGACAGAATGAAATGCAGAGACATAGAGAAGGGTGTGTGAGGGTTTGGGTGTTGAAGGCACTAACTCCAGTCTTGGAGCGGTCCATCCTAGTGTTCTTATGCTAATGTTGTTTCTGTCATAGCTTGGAGGACAGGTGCTACTTTTCATCCACAGCTTGGCGAAGAAGAAGATGAAGACGAAGAAGTAGAAGATGCCTTCTTTTTCCTTCTTCTCAGTCCCATTTTCTCTCTTGCTGATCCCTAAAATCACTCTCCACCTTTCCCCATGGAGCCAATAATAATCCCTGAAACTTTCGGACACACTCGCACACAAACACATATGTACACGGGGCAGAGAAAGGGGACTTTCTTTCTCTCTTGATGCCGTCTGCAGCCCCCCCCCCTACAAGCCCCCCCCACACACACACACACACACCCCTGTACTATCCCCTCTCCTCTATGTAGCACCACAGATGCCCATGTTGCCCTGCAACAGCTGTCTCACCATGTGCCCTACCAAGTGTTGCCACCCAATGGTGGCGAGAGGAAGTTAGGAGGAGGGAGGATTTGGGTGGGGAGGGAGGAAGGGAGGGTGCTGAATTTGGATGGGATGGGCCATGAATATTAATTTTTTTTCTTCTTTCTTTTTTCATCCTACAGAGGAGCTGTCATTGTCTATGTCGTCATCACGTTTCTTGCTTTGTCTTGATTATCAGTGAATAATCAGAATTTTATCATTTATTTTTTATAAATGTAATGCATCCACACTCACTCACTGTCTCTGTTTCTGTCTTCTTCTCTCTGACTCTCTGAGTGTCTCTCCCTCTCATTTAGTTATGGATTCAGTTGAGGTGATGGCCAGCACCCATGCCCCCACCCCGCCCCCTCGGTCTCAGGAAGTCCCTGGAAGCAGAGCGGAGAAGGAGGGAACGTCAGTCAAAAGGTACCCTCCTATTGGTGCAGCAGGTTAACGACACTCGTCTTGACCAGTAACCAGAAGAGAGATGCATAGTAACAGCGGGGCATGGAGAGAGGGTATTTTCAAATGCAAACACTGGTCCAACAAGTCAGGTGCACGATCCAGACTCAATCCAGTGACAGAACAAAATGGAGGGTCGGGATGGTATGCCGCCATTTTGGGGCTAAATATTTTGAGTATGCATGCCGTGTCTCCTTATAAAGTAGAAATAAGCCCTTCAGACTGCAGTGCAAAGCCGTGGCAACAAAAAGACGACGAGCAATTAGTGTGTATTTGCTAAAAAATGCTCTATAGCGCACAATTAATTATTAATGAACAGTATATTTTTTTCTTTTCAGAATACAGTGTGATTTGAAGGTGCCACAGTCACTACTAAGCCACTCTAAATATTCAGCTAATTACTGAAAATTCTTTCAAAGTCAGACATCTGTGCTCACAGAGAAAGCCATACCTGTGACTTTCATTTTTATTTTGAAATTGGAAAAGTAAACCAATGAGGCACAAAAGATGCCAGGACAGATGGATCCAAGTGTAGAGCACCATCCGGGAAACTGATGCCGCATACTCTTCCCCTGTGGTCTTGACTGCATGCTAAATAAATGCAGTCGAGAGCTTGAGATGCCCAATAAAAGAAAACTTATAAAAATAAAAAAGTATAGGGAAAAAGTACGAGAGGAGTTGTGAGAGAGTGTGGCACAGCACCCTCCTTGTGTATTTGTTCATTTAATTTTGAAGGGATGAAAGCAGACAGGCATAAAGAGGGGCAGACGTAGAGAGATCACAGCATCGTGTACCGTATTGGTGGGTAGTGTGCCACACAGTCTGCCTCCTAAAGCAATAAATCTGAAACAGCATAATAGATAAACGCAATTCAGAACACAAAATACCCTGCGAGGGAAAACTAATAAAAAACTGAGTGATTAAGTGGAATCAGAGCTCTTAGGCAGTATCTGGAGATGGGAGCTGTCGCCATACAAAGACCAGAGCGGGCCAACACAACAGATGAGAGAGCATAGGGACGGGGGGCCGAGAAAACGAGGGCTAAAAGCAGAGGGAGCGAGAGACAGATGATGGAAGTGAGGAAAGGAGGGATGGAGGAGAGAGAGAGAAAGTGAGGGATGGATGGGGCAGCAGATCAGAGGGAGCCTCTAGTGTGTCTTGCTCTCCCTTTAAAGAAGAGCCAGGAAAACAGATTAGGAGTCCTCTTTTCTCCTGGGGGAGCGCACACACACACAACCTCCATCATTAAACCGCTCTCCTCCTCCTCTTCACACAAATATAAAACTAACTAACTTTTACACCGCCGCTGACCTGCCCGGCCCATAACAAATCCACTCGGTGGTCGTCCCCGCTGACAGAATGGGTGGAGACATGGAGACACAAAGACAGACTGTGTGTGTTGCAGTTCGGATGACCTCACATCAGGTCACATTTGCTAACTGTTTATGACACAAAGAGGAGCGATGTCAGGGAGTTTCTGCCTGCTTCAGAGGGATGTGGACGCCCACAAACACACAGTAGAGACACAAATACACACCGCTGTGTGTCATTGAGTCCTTGAGGGTAGGTTGTGTGTTTTTATATATATATATATATATATATATATATAATGCGTTGAAAATAATAATAATAATAGGGTTGCAACTAACAATTATCTTTATTACAAATTAATCTGAACATCATTTAGTCGATTAATCAATCATTCATTTAGTTCATGAAATGTACAAACATGTGACACGTCCATCACAACAAGGAGTCCACAGTAATGTCCTAAACCTAAAGATTTTCAATTTACCACCATATATGACAAAGAAAAAGAAGCAAAACCTCACATAGAAGCAGAAACATAGAAGCAGAAACCAGCATATTATTTTTTTAAATATAAATACATTAATAATAATATTAACAATAATAATATAGCTGTTGTCGTATTTCACATTTTTGCCACAAAATTTCTGATTCAAAACTGAATCTTTATCAGTTAAAACCGTGTGTGTGTGTGTGTGTGTGTCGTGTGTGTTATCACAGCTGAGCCTAATGTTAGCCACTGATAAACCAGTGCACTGACGAAAGCACAGAGACTCTTCTGCACACGTTACACTCATCTCAGCAAAATTCTTGGAAAGGTGAGGTCCCTCTTCAGAAAGACCAACGGCTCGCCATGCTCTCCTGATGTTACGGGTTTGACTCCAGCTCATTATCTTTGCCACTGTGAAATGTGTGGAACTTGACAATGCATTAAAACCATAGAAGTACTCTTAAACAGATGTATTCAGATCCTTTACTTAAGTAAAAGTAGCAATATCACAATGTAACAATACTCAATTACTAGAAAAAATTATGTCATTCAAAAATAAGTGATGTATTATGAGCAAAATGTACCTAAAGTATTGAATTATGAAGATGAATTACCCTTTTTACATTAGATTATTATATATTATATTATTGCATTAATCCTACTGATGAATTAACATATAAGCAGCATTATAATGTTACAGATAGTCAAGGTGGAGCTAGTTTTAACTACTTTATATGCTGCTTGGTAGTTTAATAAAATATTTTATGAAATGATCATATGTTTATTATGTAAAAGAGGAATCTGCAAAGTAACTAGTGACTAAAGCTGATAAATAAATGATTTGAAGTAAAAGTGTTGTGGAGTGGAAGTAGCATAAAATGAAAGTTAAAAAAAACAACAGTAAAATTAAAGTACCTCAAAATTGTACTTAAGTACAGTACTGAGAGTATAGTAAACATGCTTTCCACATACTTAGCTTGGACACAATGAGGGATTATTTATTATTATTGCTGCTACAAGAGACATTGAAAAGAGGTTTATTCTGACACTGTCAAACAATAAAGATCACTTGCTCAACTTAATACTGAACAAGTCCTCAAAAAAGCATTTAAGATTCTCAGCGACCCCACACATGTCCTCTATGACTGCTTTACTCAGGAATGCATTTTAGATCTCCGCTATGTACATCAAATAAAGAAAGATGGTTTTGTTCCAGAAGCTTTGTGGAAAGTTGCGGTACACGACATGGTCATTGAGACCTTTTGACATAATGTGTCTTATGTGGTTTCGGATATTAGTAGCCATGCTAAGGATTGATCACTGCCATTATGTGTGTATTTCTACTATTATAATATTTCATATTTTTGTCTGTGTGAATGAGTTTGCAAATGCGCTATCCTCAAATTAAACCTTGAGTGAAGAATAAAGTATTTTGAAGTCAATTGAATGAATAAATCATTTTAAGAATAAGGAAAAGGTCATCAGCTTATTTAAATTTACTTCCGGAAAACACATTTTTGAGTGAAAGGGAGTACATGACCCTCTATTTTTATAAATTTTAATTAAAGTGCACTCCCCTC
This sequence comes from Gadopsis marmoratus, assembly GCA_036023855.1. NCBI lineage: Eukaryota > Metazoa > Chordata > Actinopteri > Centrarchiformes > Percichthyidae > Gadopsis > Gadopsis marmoratus. The sequence goes on from JAVQJF010007334.1 coordinate 25,089, forward strand.
TTACTTATCAGGACATGTTTCTCCTGTGTGTATGTGTGTGTTATGGGGGTCAGGAGGCTGGTACAGCCTATAATAAAAGCATATATTGTTCAAAACATCCCTAGTGGTCTAAGACACTTATCATGGCGTTCCCTGGTCGAGTCCGGCTGGGGACCTTAGTTGCATGCCGCCCGCCCGTCACTCGCCAAATTTCCTGTCTGTCTCTACTGTCACCTGATTAAAAACACAAAAACGCCCCGAAAACAATAATGCTAAGAAAAGAACAGCAGATGATTTCAGCATCACTTGGGGTCATTTTAAATGCCCTTTTTTCTTGCAACATTTCATAAAATAAAACATTATTAGACCTATTTTATTGCATTTGCCAGTGGGAAAACTCTCCTGCAGGAAACTGCTGCCGCTTCGAAATCTGTAGGTTAAAAAGTCTCCATGACTCTGCAGTGGGAATGTGCTCGCCTGGCAGGAGCAATGTGAACATACTCCACCCTCCATCCCATTCTCCTGTGCCAGGGCCGGGCATTCCTCTCCCCTCCAATGGCCGGTTAGCACCCACTCTTTTTCTCTTTCTTTCTGTCTCTGTTGCACACAAACACACACAGACTTACTCTCTTTTTGTCCCTATGCGACTTCTTCAGACCAACTATTTCCTTCCTTCCTTACTTTCCATTTCTTCACTTCCTCTTTGCAGCCATCTCATCCTTCATCCTTCCTTCATTTCCCCCTTCCCTCCTTCCTTCCTTCCTTCCTTCAATTGTTTTCCCCTCCAATAACCCTCCATCTTCATCGCGCTCTCCCCCTCAGCTGTGCTCTCATTTGGGTTTATTTGCATGGCAGAGCGTAAAGGATGCAGACAGTGTGAGCAGGGCCAGCAGAGCCCTCCTGTGTCCATCCAGGCCAGGGCTAAGATTTGTAATGCTAGACAGCACTCGGCAATGTGGGGATAAAACCTCGGCCGCCGCAGACAAAAAGAGCCTTGTTTTTTCCTTCCCTTTCCACCGCTTATTGCACTTTTCGCATGGAGACGCAGAATTCTCCGGGCCATTTCTTTTAGTGGGGCGAGGAATGAAGATTGTAGAGAGGAAAAAAATAGTCCCGCCGCCGCGTGTGATATATGGGCTAGGTGCAGAGCATATTTTGTATGAGGACAAGTGAGTATTTAAATTTCCCCTTACTTCACTGCAGCAAAAGGCAGTGAGAGCAGGCTGGGAGTAGATGTCAGTACGGTGCTGCAGCCAGGAGTCAGAGTGAAATGTTGTTAATAGGTGGCAGTGGGACTGAGGCCTTTGATTTTTACTTGTATTGTGTGTTGTACTTTGCAGCTGTGCAGTCTTCTTTTGTGTACTGCTGGCACTGCTATGAATCTTAAAATCTGGCTTATAAATTGGGAATAATTGTTACCTTTTTTTTCTCCAGCTACATATATTTGCCTTCCTTTATTTCTTACATGTATTTGACTGAGCCTTTGAGTGGTCTTGTTAGGCCAAGCAGTTTAACTGTGAGTACCTTTGCAAATACGGCACAATGAAGCCACGAGGTGCCATTTTCTTTTCCGTTGTTTCTGCTTTATTTTAGGGAATGAGGTTTAGTGAATGTCTTTCCGTTTCACAGTTTCTTAGCACAGAGATCATTTTACATTTGTTATTGTTGACCTTGGTTCACCCTGAGTTATATTGCTTCAGTTTTTTGTCACCATCATCACTTGTAATAATATCAGAATCAGAGTGTTGAGATTTTGCTCAACGGAACAACATTTAACTTTGGTGCTGTACTCCTACCTCGTCGACGAGTGTGTAAAACATCACTTTGAAGGATTTCTGAATTGCTCAGAAGCCATATTCTCTCTAAAAAAAATCTTGTATGTTTCCTTATATTGTTATCTTAATTATACACTTTATTAATGAATCCTTTATTTGATTAAACCTGTACTTGTTGATTGATGTTCATATCTGCTGTCTTGTTCCTCTGTCCCTCTAAAGTGTCGGTGTCATGTCCATCTTTGATAAGAATTAATATTTATCTGCTACAATTTACCTCAGTGCCGTTCACTGACCAGCAAGTTATCACATGGTCTCTTCTCTAATAATTACTTTGAACAAGTCAGTTGTGGTTTGCAGTTATATTCCAGCCCACATGTAAAACTTGTAATTTAGAGGAAAAATGTTCCCCTGATTCATTTTGGGATTTACAGACGAGCATTTAGGGCTTAGACACAGTCGTTGTTGTCTGAACTTTGCCTGTCTGATCCCACAATGTGCCCCTCTCTTCTCGCAGTGCGGTTTAGGGAACTTATTGCCCACATAATGCTGGGTCTTAAAACAGTGTGGTATCAGAGCCATTGTGGTCTGCAGTAATGGCTGGTTTAGGGGGCTGCGGTGAGACACGCTGCTCAGGGCTTTCATTAACCCAAAGCTCAGCCTAATTGACACTTATAGGTTGCCGTACATGATTAGGGCCACTGCATGCCAACAAGTTTCCTGCAGTTTGCTTTGTAACTTTTGGAACATATCAACTGAATTTATTTAAGAGGAAGGATTTAAAAAGAACAGAATGCTTGAACTGTTCTGTGGGTGGCTCCTTTTTTTTTTTGTCTTGTTTTAATAATATAAATCAAGATTTTATGACTAAACCATTTGAGTTATTTATGTTGTTCCCCATGCCTCCACAAAAATACAACAATCTCATGTTTGTGGTGGTTTAGATGTCATGAACAAAATTATTTTAGAAAGATCAAGTAGATTTAGACCCACAGACCACATTTTCAACAGCATTATTTTAAGAAAAACATGGCAATTATTGCCTAATTGAAATGAGGTCAACGGCTATAAGCATATGGTGCATCGGCATCAGGACATGGGAGTATAAATTATTATTTAAGCCACATTAATAGACAAATGCATGTGGGTTTCCTCCAGCATTAATGATTCAGTGTTCAGATTTTTAATGAGCACATTTCAAAGGATCTGTCCTATTGTTCTGTGACAAAGTTTTATGAATTACACACAAGTTAAAGGCTACTTTTTAACAAACACCTTCACAGGTCTAATTACACACTTTATTAATGAAGATTACTGTTGTGCTTTTACATACTTTAATGTTAGTTCAGGTGTAATTCTGTTTTAATCTCATTTTAATCTTTTTCAATATTTCTGATAATGATACATTTAACGTAAGTAGAAACTCCACCCGGCCATGTGACATTTGTTTAATTACTGGACAGTATATCCGTCTTTATTTTTATTTTTTTCCACCCAGCTTTGTATGTGTTTTGCAGGTAAACGCACTAACGAGAGGCAGCGTGCAGTATTTCGATTTCACAAATACGTTTGCTCCGGACATTTCTTAAAATGTACTTTACTTAAAAAAGCATTTGATTAGTGGCCACTTGCATGTCAAATAAACACCCGGGTGTCTGATAAAACACGTTCCTGTCCGGTGTTAACGTTCAATTGTACAACTGTGATACAGAGCTACACACGTTTTCGTTCGCTCGATTTTCTGAAGCGTTTTCGGAAGCAGTGTTGTTACCTTGTGGAGGCTGTGTGAACCTGAGGAGAAGCTGTCTGGCCTTCTGCGGCTTCAGTCGGTCGTGCTGAGCGCACAGTGCGGTCTGCACGCTATTCGGAAGTGAACGAAGGGTTAAGGAAAACGTCGTGTCGCGGGATTATTTGGGGTTTAGAGGCACATTTTGGTGTTTTTCCAATCGACTGGTCATTCTCCAAGCGGGCCGTCGGGCATGTGCGAGCTTCCCCAGTCGTCAGCATCTGCAACACCAAAAAAAAAAGGAAAATTAAAGTCATTTTAAACAAAATTAATGTGCACACTAAACTGGAAAAAAACTCATTTAGGATGGTCATGGTTTAAACTGTGATCATTAAACAGCCGCTTGAGGCTGGTGTCATCCAATCAATATAGTAAAATAATATTCATCAATTATTATTATTATTATTGTTATTGTGAGTTAATTTTTATCATGACCCTCGGTGCCTCTGATGATGATGCTGTTTGTATTTGTGTGAAAGATATTTTTTTAAATACATAATCATCAATAATTTCTTTCTTCATCATTATAAGTGACAGTTTCACTTTACAACACTGTTAACTTGTCTCCACAGCAACGTGTAGTTTGTCTCATGTCCCAGCTAATGACCAGTGTTCTTACAAGTCGAAGTAATTTATATATAATTTAAATAATTTTAAATACATAATTTAAAAGTAATCAAACTTTGAGAGGACCTTTTTTTGTGTGTGTGTCACAGAAAAATACATTTAAGACTCGCATTTGATCTCGTGCACATTTATATAGTCAAATAACTCAAACTGGTGTAGTAATAAAATTTGATTTTGAAAATGAGATCGAAATATATAATAAACTCTCTCGCTTGAGTGCGAAACATTGGCCTCTCACTGTTAATGTGCAGGTGAAAGTGTGCAGAGTTGCGAAGGTGGCCTGTAGTTACATTATCTGTCTTTGTGCTAAAATGAACAGAATCAGCTTCTGACTGAAGGCTCTTTGTTGACCTCCGGGTTAAACAACATTAAAACGATGACACCAACAAATCTTTACCTCTCGGCTGTTGAGTAAATGGGCCATCGGGGCCTCCGTATACCTCAAAACTGTTTTACAAACGCCAACATCCCACCAGACACACTTTGATGTTAAACTGAATAATCCAAATTGGACCGAGACAAAAAAACTTAAATCACAAATTCAATTACGGATGAATAATTGATGTGGCCAAATGTGTGGGGAGGTCAACATTTAATTATTGATGAGCCGTCATGTTGGAGGAATGTCATTAGACGTCTGATTTAAAAGAAAAAGACGGATAACGACACACGCACAACTGAGAACAATAACATTTGACACACAACACCAGTGCTGACTGACCCACACGACATGGATGAATATTGCCACATTAATCTGCAGTAAGAGGGGAAATATTCATGTTGCTGACATTTGTTCACCGAAGCCTGAAATGTGAAAATACTTTTTTTTTTTAAATAAAACTTACAAGACTTGAATATGAAACAAGAAGAGGTGGATTTTAAAATGTGATTCTACCTGTAGGTGCTGAGAGGGGTCTTCAACCTGGCTGGAATGTTTTTATTTTTTTTTCTAAAAATGTTTTACATGACGTGTTTGGTGGAATCACGTTGATCTGCTGCAAATAATGCGGAGAGGCTATCCCCCCCCCCCCTCCTCGTGGGCACCACGGTGTCCCTGCATGTCCTCCTCGCCAAACTCCTTTTTCATTTTTTCATTCCAGACTGCAGTTTACATGAATAATTCACTTTCTTCATTTGAAACTCCGCTGACGTTGTGAACTTCCCTTTGGCCCTTTTCCTACACAACCAGAGAGAACATGTGTCTGACTCTGCTGTCTGCTGCTGGATGCTGCTTGCTGCTACCGGTGTGAGCACTTTGAATAAAAAGAAAACCCTCCCAAAAAGCAGCAAGTTTCGTGCTGTGGACGTCAGACCTTTCATGGCTTACAATATGTCTGTATTCTCTGTAATATCTCAGTCACATTTAATCCTCTTGCGTCATCCTGCTGGGAGACACTTTGACAATAAATCTGTGTTAGTGTCTTTTTTAAAAAAAAAAAGTAAAGTTCAAGTTGCCATTACCTTCATGACACACCAACATTAAGAGATAAATGACAAAGGCTTTTTGTATCAGCTGCATGGAAACATCCCCCCCAGCGAACCTACTGACCATCTTTGTTGCTTGATCTTTGCTCCAGATTGCGACACTACAAACTACGGGGATCAAACCGGGAGCAGCTCGGGTCGGACCCAGCCGGGCCCGCGGTGCCGCTCTGAACACACAGTGCGTGCAGGCGGCGGGTCGGAGTCGGTGCAGCTCTAATCCCGGCCGTGATTTAGCCCCTGGTCCTCCTAATTCTCCTAAAGCCCCAGCTGCTCCCCCGGCCGCTCCGCTCTCTCCGCGACAGCCTGCGCACCGCTCGCTTTATTAATAATTCACCTAATAACCCCCCCCCCCCCAGAAATGAAAACAACCCCCCTAATTATTTTAATTGTGTGTGTGTGTGTGTGTGTGGGTGTGTACAGGGCGCACGCTGGCGCGGTGAGTTATTGACAGGCGGATATTTTGGGGGGGGGGAGGAGGGGAGTCG